>DWUN01000171.1:0-28322 GCA_018249975.1 Passova gellias
TACTAGAAATTCTAAATTAGAAAAATCCAGCAGTACCCAACCCGGGATTTGTACCCAGGACCTCCCGATCGGCAGTCACGCTAGCAACCGCACGACCAACGAGATCGCAGACCACAAACAATGCTCACTTATCTAATAATTTTATTTTTGTTTGTTAATGACTGTTCTTGCGGCTGTTAAATAACACATTTGTTAGTCGCAAGAACTTTCGTTTGAATGTGTGGGTGCGTGTGATTTAATTTAACACTATTGTAAAATTCTCGTTTAAAAATCTATTAATTCTCCTGAAGTAGAAAAAGTTATCAGCTAAGAGCCTGTTATTCTGACTTCATTCGTGAAAACCATGATACTCTAATTTCATCAGATAAAGTACTGCCAATAATAATAAGACAGATAAATAAGAAAAGAATCCAAAAAACAAGAAAGGAGGATAAACTAAAATAAACAGATATCATTTTATCACAATTAGATTGGAATTAATAGTCATTGAAAGACTACAAACAATTCTTTGCAAATAATAATTTCGGGATTCTTTAGAGCGTCACCACTTTTATGCACTTTAGCAGCATTTTGGAGTAAATTCTATGTAGATCAATGCAATTACCGTTCTCCGTTTCCTTATCGAAACATTACTTACATTTTGTAATAGATAACTAATTAATGTTCGGAAATAACATTAGGTAATAAATTTCATAAACATGTAACAGTAATATGCAATTAGTATTATGTAGATTACTAGGAAATATCGATAAAAGCGCGAAATAATTGGAGTGGAAACCTATATTTCGTGGTACAATTCAAGCAATTAAGCAACATTGATAAAGAAACGACAATGTTGTTAATATGTAAAGATACTTACGATACCTTTCACATGAAAGCAATTTGAAAAATGAAATTACTTGGAATGGAAAATTGGAATGGAATTTTGGTTGAATGAATGAGGAAATGCGAGTGGGTATTTCTGTAGTGTTGTAACCCGAATAGATTTGTGAAAACTCTTCAAATTGAAAGTCATTGTCGCATTTCGTGGACGCACTGCAGTCGCCTCACACCTCTATTCATTGGTAAATAAACTTTTATTGCAGACGTCACTATTTCTAGATATGAATTATAATAATAATTGTTTCAATACCTATAGTTGTATATAAAAATCGAGCAATTCACAATATTTACGACATACATATTAACAAATCTGTTTAGCAGTTTGGTTGATATAAGCCTAGGATCTTTTAGGTATATAAAATTTGGAATAATATATACAAAAAAAGAACCCTAAAGCCTTTTCCAACACATACGAATATGAACCATGAAGCTCCATTTAAATTTTTATGTATTTCTAAACCAATTTAATGTACCTACTGATGGTATGTCATAATTATACGAGTATATTTATTGCTCTTTTTAAAAATTACACAAGTGTAAATGCAAGCTTAAAAATGAGCTTACAATGTGATCTAGGCAGTTACAGCAACGTGTTTTACTAGAGTGTTTGGTCTTTATTTCGATCATTTCAATTGACCATTTGTAGGTAGTGATAACTTCTGTTCACCTATTCAGTTCACTTTACTGTAGCCTGAGTATTTGTTTTATAGCGAGGTAAGCAATATCAAATAAAAGAAGCATATATTATTTTAAACAAATATTTATTGAATTAAAAACTAAAGTGGATAAGTTTACAGAAGGTAACCGTATCCGCAACCGCAACCGCAGCCAGGATACACGGGCGGCGCAACGTAACCGGGACAGCCGTAGGGCAGTTTCTCGGCCAACAGGCTGCTCACGGTCAACAACGACAGTGTGTCAGCTAAGGAAGCTGCTACGCTGTTGGGCTGGATTACAGTTGGCGCGGCAACAACCGGGGCCGGGGCTATCAACGGTGGGGCAGGGGCAGCCACTAAGGTTGGGGCACATCCACAACCGCAGGTAGGTGCGAAGGCGGGAGCGAGACTAGCCGCACACGATGGAATGCACTGGCTGTAGGCCTATAAACGAATAACAAAATGTTTGTACCAAAAAAAGTATTGTAGTGTAATTATATATTAAGATTATAGATTTGTATGTAATTTCACAATAAAAATAAAATAAAGTTTTATGTCTTTGTTTGCTTTTCCGACCTGATGATGTCTGAAATGACTGAACAGCCTTTGAAGATAATTCCTTGATAAGTAAAGAATTTTTACAGCTATTTTAGATTTAGTCATAAAGAAGAGCAATCAATGACATGATTGAACGAAGCTATATTTGTTTAAATTATTTTTCTAATTTATAAATAATAAGCGAGTACCAGTTCAAGTGCAAAACCAGAGATCGCGGGTTCGATTCCCACCCAGGACAAACGTTTGTGCCATGAACACATTTGTTTATTCTGTGTCTGGGTGTGATAAAAATATACATATAAGTATTATATCATATGTATATATGTAGTTTATCAGCTATCCGGTTACCATAACACAGGCATTCAATTGCCTAATTTCTAATCGGATAGCCATGTGTGAAATTGTCCCAATTGTTTTTATTATAAGAAATAAAATCTCATAAAACAAAAAACTCACGTGAGAGACCATAGCTAGGAGAGCAACAGCTGCGTATACTGGATTCATGATGTGAAGGTAAGTATCGATACTATATCCATTCGGCTCGAATATGCAGTATTTATAAGGGAATATGTCACAATTATACTATGCTCTATCTATGATTGCCGAAACGAGGATGTAATACATAATAAACATTGGAAAATGTGTCGTGAAATTCGCTCATGAATTGCGATATTTTCTACGTATATTTACCAGCTTAATCGTTACTCGGAAAGACGAATGTTATATTACCCTACAGTCCGAATGAAGATAAAATTAAACACAGTGATACAACTCTGTAAACAATTAAATTTAACAACAACAACATAACATCACGCCAGGTCCATAACGCGGTAGGCAGAAAGCACCGTACGGCAAATATCTCTGTACTTGCAAACCTGACGCGCTTCGTCTACAAATTTAACAGAGAGGTTAAAATCCAAAATCGACAAAAACAAACACTGCATTATAACGAAATAATACCCATACATACATTACAATACATTACCCATACATTACAACCTCCTGTAGCACACAAATTTAAACATTATCTGGTTCTGGTTTCGATCAAGCATAACTTTAGCCGGAATGTACAGAAAGCGTCTGAAACAGAAGTAAATATAAGTAACCAATCAAAGGTCATGGGATAAAATTAGAATTCGCTGTAAACATAGCTAGCAACTCTGTATCGGCATAAAAGGTCTTATTCTGGAATTACATAAACTATAAAATGTTATTTGTTATTTAAAGTTTTTCTCAAATACTTTTTTATATAGTACTTACGTTATAGCGGTACTGTCTGAAGAGTATGGTATGGATACGTGCTCATAGAGGGCTTCTACGCTTTTATATTATGTATTTACATAATAATCTTCACTTATA
Organism: Passova gellias; assembly: GCA_018249975.1. NCBI lineage: Eukaryota > Metazoa > Arthropoda > Insecta > Lepidoptera > Hesperiidae > Passova > Passova gellias. The sequence continues at coordinate 3,456 of DWUN01000171.1, forward strand.
ACCTCTAACTGACCTCTGCTCGTCGCCTTATAAGTTGCTTAAACCCTACTTAAGATAATTACAGGGCCCCAGAAATAGTTTAATCAGTTAAACGATCTCCAAGTTTTTTCTTCTAACAAAACAGTACCGCAAAAGTAAAACTAACTTCAATAACATTCAAAATAATTAGGAAACGAAATATAACTATTGTGCTTCTATATCAGTATCATCTTTAGTACAGGCTTTTTACTAGAATAGCACCCCTCGTTGCAGGGTGTAAACAGATGACGTCACTACATCGCGGCGCGCATGTGCTGTGTTGAGCCCTGGACACACTAGGTGGTTTTGTAACTAATAACTTAAGTAAAATTCTCATGCTTACAGTATGTTAGGCTCTCCGAGAACACAACTTAAACGAATCGGCATACATTGAGACATTTGTCATACAATCCTTTATAATATAACATTTTTTGGGGACATAAAAAATGATTTCTTGAAATGATTCTATATCAAACTGGTAACATTTTTTGGCCCGTATCTAATGATTCGTTTAGAAACTAGCAACAATAAATTAGAAATACGAATTAAAGCTTCAACTTTAAAAATTATTATGATTATAGTTTAGTTAATTTTCCTTTTTTCCTTTTAAATCACCATTGATATTGTGCATAGATTAAATAAAAGACAAGTGAAATCTTCCTGACGGAAATCGAAACAAAATATGTTTATGTGATTAATGGCATCAAAAAATTTACTGACGTAGATATTGACTCGTTGTCCCTGTAGCTCGAGCCAAAAGAGACAAGTGCGGCAGTTGGAATTGGAATCATTCAGATAACAATTCTGAGGACAACGGTGTTTGGCCGCATACGGTAATGGACTCCCATTTTTTTGTATTTCTCTGTGCCTGTGTTTCATGTACCTACAAAATACTTCGTGTATTACAAATAAAAAGGATTTTTTACGTATAATCTAAATAAATAAAATGTTATAAATATTACCTACAAAAGGCCTTAAGAATTTTCTTTTTACACTTTTCGTGCATCATAAAAATGTATTACTATCTAAATATTACTGATTGGCTAATTCGATGAATAGATTCAAAAATACATCCTGTGTGTTCCGCTCAGAAGCTTCCGAAAAACGTGGGGTGGGATCTGTAGTATATACTATAGGTATACGATTTGACTGCGGCATTCAGTAATAATCGTACTTCTACGCCTGAATGTCGTTTCTAAAGTTTAACTGGCCCAAAAGCTATCACAGAGAGAAAAACGGATTTAATGTGCGAGCTAGTGAAAAACGGAACAAAATAGTGAATGATTATTTGTACCGCGAAGTGTAAATAAAGTGGAGTGATGACGTTAAATGCCGAACTGGCATCCAGTTCTATGATAGAGAAAAAAAAACTTAAAAACGACTCGAATAAAATGCCTGCGTTAATTTTTAGTGACCGGTAAGTTGCTAAAAATATTTTATTGTCGATGGAAAGTACGGAAACCGATCGATATTTGAATGCGGCGCGGCGCGGATCGATTCTGACGTTTGTTGGGTGACGTAACAAAATGTGTTTTGGTTCTTAGCATAACGTTGAAATGAAACATTGCTAATTAAACTAATTAGTAATGAATAAAATAAATTTATTAGTATTCATAATTTTATTATGTATACATTTTATTTATTATGTATACTGATCTTAACGTTACTTCAATTGACCACGCGTCCTTCTACGTTGTGCGCATGTTTTTTTTAGCCGTGAGTCACTATCGCTTTCACGAGTGCAGCCAATTTTCACTTTATATGTAAATATTGGCTGTGCTCGACTTTTATTTGTTTGAATATTGTATTAAGCAAACAAATATTCAGAAACAGACTAATAACAAAATCTTATAAAAAAAGGCCATTTAGTAAATACTTACGTCTAAGGTGGGTAACAAAGGCGTGACATAGTTATGAACATCGTAGTAACGAATATTATGAATAGACATGTGCGCATGTCCGTTCTGAAATACTTTTCGATTCTAAACAATGAAAGATGTAAATTATAAATGAAAAAAACAAACTTCAGTCGTTTCTAATAATAATCTCACATAAATAAGATTCTTGAGTGATGTACAATTTCTTTTGGAAGAACTTTAAGTTCACAAACTTGTATATTAGGTATTTCGACTTTCATTTATTTGTTCTTTTATTTTCAATATGTTTAATGTTCATAGAACCTTCAGCAAGCACGTTAATCACAGTACGTCAATAATCTCATTTGAAAGAATTTTACATCTCGGTAAAGCGTAATTAAAAACTGTAAAGTGTGTAATACCAAACACAAATATTAAATAAAAAATGTCTCGTCTTCCTCAGTAGATGGCGTAAGCAACCAATATTGTATACGTGACCGCAAACCGCGAGCGATACCTAATAGGCAAGATTATTATTAGCATATAATTATAATATATCGAATAAAATGTTTCGTAAACAGAGAAAACATAAAAACATAACATTTATAACGTTCAATAAAATTAATTATAATGAAGATTTAGACCAATTTAGAATTTTATGATTATCTCCCAAATGAAACTTAATTTAAATGTAATTTATAAGAGAAGAAACCAGCGATAATTATTAAAATAACGTTTACACATCATTTTCAATCGATCTGTACTTAATAAGATCATCCACACCATTACATATGCTACTATTTTGTCATCACAGTACCATTACTCTGTGACTGACATATTTTGTAAACATTTATTTCTTTACCTACAAACAAATAGTTTCCTCAACGTAAACGGTATGCAGAATAGTAAAGATAAAACCAATTCAGTTAAATGGAGTCTATAAACTTTTATTTCGTCGTACCTTATTTCTAAATTAATCACGCGAATTAATAAAGTAATATTGAACTGTGTTTTTAAATTACATAAGCACTGTATTATTTATTTTGACATGATAAAATTGAAAATGATCAGGGGAACGCTGCATCGATTTTTCTGTGTTGCGACTCTTAATGTATTTATAGTCGTTACATAGAATAGTGTTAGGAAATGAAATAGGTGTAAATCACAAACGATACCTAGCCGAAATCAAAAGATGTTCCTATAAACACTATTTATTCCCTGAAATGCCTTCATTTCCCTTTATCTAACTATAGCCTATAATTTGTTTAATTTATTATTTTAGGTAAAAAAAAATCAAGTCAATACTAACGATATTCATATGTATCGCAAAACATTAGTTATATAATATATAAAATAATCATTGCTAATCAATGATATGTATCTAGGTTATTGTGTGATTCTATAATACATAGATCTGTAAAATAATAATGTTAAAATACATTTCTCAAAATTTGTTTTATCCCTTAATATGGATAAGAAACGATAACTACGTACAACGGAATACTATAAACATAGACTATAATAACGTCACATTTCCGGTAGCCATTACGAAAACTATAATACAGCCAAAGTCAAATAGCGGGCACGTGTTGAAAGCAGCCACATACATTACTATCATTTATATTTTGCCGCATTGTATTACGTTCACTTCACGCCACCTACATGCAACTTGGTTAGCTGATTACTGACTATTCGTCATTGGACTATTGTGAAATACGAAGTTCGCGCTGCGCAATTAGCTCTCAATCGTCAACGGTTTAACCGTGTTTTTGTTTCAAAGTTCTTACAAGGCTTAACTACGTTTTATCAAGATGACGAAGTTAATACAACAGTTAAACTTTAGTAGTAGTAATTACTACGACGTCGCAGGCATTGAACCCCCATCTGCCAAGCCAAAGAATTACAAGTAAGTTTTAGCATTGCTTATCTGTTGACTGACTGTTCGTTCCTTTGTTTTCGTTGCGTAATCTCGTTTATGGATAATAGAAACAAATTTATATTAGGTAGGTCTTTTATTATTTTGTGCAACGGCATGCGTAGTTCACGGTAAATGTAGTTACCTCATACGTCATCACATTATACTTTAAAATAGACTGGAGAGTCATTTTTACACTATGAACAGATTAAAAAGATTCACGGAACTTTCTAACATCTAAATATATTGTTATTTATACACTTATTACTTTTTTCAATAATACCGACATTACAATGAATAGAATATGTGGGTATTGTATATTCCTATGATTATTAATGTTCGGAACATTACAGTTACTTTTTAGAGTAAACGTTTACTTTAGGATACTTACATCTTTGAATGGTTCATAGATATCTCATAATCAGTAACCATAATAAAATTTGTGTACTATACATTTTATTAAGTCTAGATTATATATATCTAAAAATATGTATCATTTATTGTGAAAGCCAAATGATAAATTTAAATCTGCACACTTAGATAATTTCAGACAAATTTCATTAGACCTATCATTGTCCAGTGGTTACGTTAAGTAAAGATTTTCTTATCTGTGCCAGATATGTAGATCAATGAGTTACAATGAAGTTATTAAAAATATAAAATAATTAGAAAGAGAAGTATTAACAATCATTGCGGTTAAAATTTAATAGACATTGACCTATATAGCTCTATGAGTAGTTAGAAGTAAATTAGTAATAGATTATATCTTTACTAGAAACAAAGGTTATCAATGACTGTTACAGATATGAAACAGTTAATATAAGATTAATTTACATAAATCGTGATACTAGATAATTTGATAATTTAATTGTAGTTGGTAATTAAATATAATTGTAATTAAATATATTGTAATTAATTGTCAGTCATTAACATGAAATAATAAACATGATTAATAAAAATTCCTATAGTTAGTTGCATTAGGAACCTTGAAATGTATACAGGTTGGAAACAATACTTTATCTTAAGTATGGATGAGCCGAATAGATATTTGAAACTTACTCAATAATGAAAAAAAATGCTTTAACCTCTTGTAATCAGCCAAATAGCTCAGCTCCAGAGCAGGTTTACACTGCACAAATTTCCATAGAATCATGCTTAGTAACTCTCAGCAAGGATGAAATCAAACCAACTGAAACTTCATTATCTATTACTCAGCATTAACTAAACTACATTGATCCTGGTCTATTTTTAACATTAAACATTCTGGAAATTTTCTGAAAGTGTACATAAATGACAATAACAAACAGAATAAGGACACATTATTAATTAATGTAATTATTATATTTGCACTATATTTTTAATTCTTGTTATAGGTGTACAGACGTGTTTAGCTTAAACTTTTTTCTTTAGGATATATTTGTTTTATATACTAAAAACAAGCTGACCCGGCAAACGTTGTTCTGCCATTTAAAATATAAAATAGTATTTCTCCACTATTTAATGGATCTTGTTTTACATATAAACCCAAATTGAAGAGGTCAATCACTATATCTATTTAAAAAAACCGCATCAAAATCCGTTGTGTAGTTTTAAAGATTTAAGCATACATAGGGATATAGGGACAGAGTAAGTGACTTTGTTTTATACTATGTAGTGATTTTGCACACTGGGTTCAATTTGATCCAACTTGAAAGATAAGTTAGCTTTTATCTCGATTAACGATCTGATATTATTTATTTCATTGTAATTTTATTATTGGATAACACTTAATTGGACAATCATCATGCTACGGGAGTTTTACGAATAAGAGATTGAGTTGTCATAACATTATTTTATTGAACCACAGCAACACGTGGCTGGCTCTACTAGTAGAGATATATATTCAATGTTTATTCGGTTAACTTCTGTTCATCTATACACCCTGGAAGAACCATTGGACGTAAGTTATGAATGTCCACCCCATCAACATTACCAACTTTGTCAATAGTAACCTGAATGGCAAAAGAGTAAAATAAATCTGCATGTAATGAAAGCAAATGAGATATAATTATTTAATACATTTCTGCTATAAACTGTTCCACAATTCAAGTAAATTCCACAGATTTGTAATAATTTCGTGTAATTAGCATTAACTTGTACAGCTTTAATTTATGATCTACTAGCTGACCCGGCAAACGTTGTTCTGCCATATAAATTATAATAGTATTTTCTACTACATAATGTATGTTATTATACATATAAACCTTCCTCTTGAATCACTCTATTTATTAAAACAAACCGCATCATTTTCTGTTGCGTAGTTTTAAAGATCTAAGCATAATATAGGGGCAAACAGCGGAAAGCGGCTTTGTTTTATTCTATGTAAAAATATAGCTGCATCGATAACATTGTAGAAAATAAAATTTTATACATATAGAAAGATACAATCATTTTATCAAAATTAAAGGACACATTGATATTGAGACTGTAATAATTAAATATATAATCTATAAGAATAATATAAAGCTGAAGAGTTTGTTTGATTGTTTGAACGCACTAATCTCAGGAAATATTGGTCTGAATTGAAAAATTCTTTCAGTGTTAGATAGCTCATTTATCGAGGAAGGCTTTAGGCTATATAACATCACGATAAGATGAATAGGAGAGGAGCAGCAATAAAAATAATTTATATGGCGAACAACGTTTGCTAGGTCAGCTAGTTGTATATAATCGGAATAGTTACTGTGATATTCAAAACACTATATTATGTTGCAACCAGCAAAAAAACCGTGCAAAAGTTTGTTTTTAGATCATGTTGGTTGGCATATTTAACAGCCAAGGTTCTGTGAATGTTAATTATTGTGAAATTTTATATTAGGTACATAGATTATGTAACGTAAAAACATGTTTTTGTTTTTCTGCGTGTGAACAATAATATCATAAGAATGCGAATTAGTCGAAGGTCGTCGCAACGATAACAATTTGTTTTTATGCACGTACACGTGTAGTTTTCGTTGCGGATGCGAGGAGAGTTATAGTATTTAATAATCTCGTGTTAAGGTTGAAAGTGGGTCGCGCTTGACATTGGGTTATGAATAGTGGCCTTGCGGATTTAAATAATACGCAACAGGCATCGGTAAACGGTACGCCTTCGTCGTCGGGTCGGTCGTAAACACTACGTCATGACACACCCATTATCCAGTAGACAAATATGGCTAAGTGAGACTATGCACATTGCATGTTACGCGTGCATGATACTTATTAAGTAAGCTGCCAATGACCTGCAGCAATTATACAAAAAACAAATTACCTATCATTTTTGTTTTTGCTATCAAAAGTATTTGCTAATATTAATGATTGGACCTGCATGAATAGTTGGACTTGTCTTTCCACAACAACGTTCCTTGTTAACCTACAACTATTTTACGTCCCATTGTTGGCCCGGGTCAACCAGCAAAACCACGTGCTCATTTACAAATGCTGGATAAACGGCTTAGTGGCCAATCCGTGTGCCAGTGTTTTAATCCTCTGTAAGGCATTGTACGACGTTTAAGAATGGTTACGTAACGAAACAATTTTTTAGACTAGAATCGTCTACTTACGCTTTTGAAAATTGCCAACAGCGATCACCTAGCATGTGTCATATCGCTTTCATGATCGCTTACAACCATTGATTATTATTTATCCGGAACAAAAAATACAATTGGTTTACCTTTGTATTTTATTTTTCTAATGAGATAATTTTTAAAAAGTAAGAATAAAATTATAATGTTGTCGTGCGGCACAAATAAGACGCATATGTAGCGCGTAACTGAAACATTTCGTTGTTCTACGTAATATTTTTTCTTTTATAGATTTTGACACATTTAATTTTATTATTACCGTCATTTCACGCCTACGACACAGATGTTTACCTTTATGTAATATTTTATAGTAGACTGCAAGTCTCTTCTCCTTGTATGATTATCTAATACTTATCTAATCATGATGTAACACCTTGTTTCATTTTTCTTAGTTTCAAAGTTTTCTGATAATTTGTTCTGCGTTACTTAATTTCTCGTTAGTTTAATAATTACCAAGTTTTTGTATGAAATTGTTATACTTAAACGCTTACTAAATCTATTGCAAACATACTTTTATTTGTTTTTATTTACTGTTTGACTCTACACTAGTGATAAACCGTAATGCGTGTATTGATTTGTAAAGTTAATGTTTTTTTTAGTCGTCGTCGGATCTCATAATTGTTAAACTTTACCGGTCGAGACATGTAATTCGTTATTTTTCTATGAACGTCGAGATATTTCTGTCTTGATCTCGTCGATCTAACATTTATTATGAGGATTATATGAAAATTGATTCCCATTGTTTACCGAATGCCGCATTTCATTAGGTTTTTTCGTGATTACAAAGTATTTAATTGACGTAAGTAATTATAAATTAAGTATTTGTTGCCTGTCTGTACAAGTAATTAAACTGAAATCAATAAACTGCAGTATATGTACAGTATTTACATATCTTTGACGCATCATCTGTGGGGCGCTTTATCGCAGTTTTCGGGTCAAACTGTTTGTTTATGTCTTATTGTAAGGGTACTTTCATGAGCGCTGAAGACACTTTCGCAATGGCGTGGTGCGACAGACATCACGCCATCGCGCGATCAACACGTCCTCATCGTGCGTTCGGGTGTTGCCGCGGCCGGTTGCGTTTATATTCGAGTGGTACCGAGAAACCGAGCACATGGTTAAAATGCGTGACCGCCACTTCGCTGTACGTGTGTGCAGTTCGTTCGTCTTCGACGTCACGCGATCAGCCGGCGCTGTCGCACCCACACAAGCCGCCACTCAGAACTGAGAAGCTTCGCCACTCGCCAGTCGTTATTTGCCCGGTCAGCAGGTGCGACGCTCGGCGTCCTCCTATCACGTTCTTGTATACGACATCGCGCTCGATATCCTATACAAAGATAGATTTCAATAATTGATTGTTGATAAGTGTGTTCCGTTTTTTGAGATTGTGAAGATTGCAAGTGCAATATTGAAAACTAGTATTTTGGTGAGTTGGTGTTTGTTTTTCACATCCCTTTGTTTGGTAGGATTGTTAATCGAAAATATAAACAACTGCAAATTCTGGCATAATGGAGCAACAACATTCTCTATTTCAGAGAAATTTGAGCGTTAATATCTCGCAGTGTCATAGTTTATTAATCTAATCCACGGTGTCCGGTGTCGAAACCGCAACAACTAGCTAAAGTTATTGATAAATTGTTTATATGATAACGTTTTCCTAGTATCAGAACCTATAAAGGTTGAAATCTTTGATAGTCAAATGACATTATTTTTGTGATTATATTCTTTTATTGTTAGAATGGCTAAACGAGATAAGAGATTTTATGGTGCAACTTACATAAGTACAAATGCATATTATAATTTGTAAAGATTAGGCTTTCACATTTCGTGCAATTTTTTTCTTTTACGTATGTGTGACATATATAAACTACACGGAGTTTAAAGGTATAATAATTATGTGTAATATAATAAAGCTAATAGAATTTATTGAGTCGCTCCATAGTTAGCATTGAGCTTTTATTGCACTTTTATCGGGAATAAATTTATCTATAGAATTAATATTATAGGTGTAAAATTGCTAGAATGTTTTTATAGTAAAAAAATATATAGATATACTACCCTGTTTGTTTGGAATTTAAAAAAGAAGCCGAGACTGAAGATGAACTGGTATGGTTTTATATATTTGATTGGTAAACATTTAAAAAAAGCGAAATATTGTATGTACATTTTAATCACATTAATATCTTTGAATGTGCTTCACGCCGGCTATGTGGGGCCTTTCTGTTGTGAGCATTGATAACAACAACAATCTACTCGACAATGATATTATGGTAAATACAATGTCATGCATTGACTATTGACTACATAGTGGAAATATCGTAAACATGTATGTACACATGTACGCATAATACGAATCATGCGTCACGTTGGTAACCACACCACCCCTGCGGTGAGCGTCGGCATGACGGTCACATGGATAAGGTTTCACATTACATATGTATGTATAGGTATCTGGTCACACTTTACAGCTATTAAAGCTATTTAATTTGCACTCTTTGTTGGCCGCCGGCCAATAAAATGTGGGTTACATTTTATTTAGAAATGTAGTGAAAAAATCAAGGACGATTAAAGCGCCATCCGTCGGACATTGAGAAGTGACGAAGCGACGATCGGCATTAAATGTTATCGTAAATTTATTGCCTACAATTTTATTTTAATTTATCCCAATGAATAATTTAATATACGTACTATATATGACTACAGCAACCAAGTATGAGTTCGAACAAAAAAAACCACAATTGTCATTATTGAATTGTTGTTATCATATTTTAGTATTGGTAATGATATGATACAGGTATATATGTATATAGATGTTAATTATTGTGACAGACGGTATGAAATTGTTTTAATATAATTTACTTATTCATTTTTATTTACATAGGTAGATTGATAGAATGAAAGTAGAACAATAACCGTTGACATCTTTAATTGTTCGTTAGCTATTAGTTAAATTAATGTTGAATTAAAAGTACATAATAATACTTGCCTACATCTATTGTTGTCCAATAATAAGAAACCTTTCACCTGTTATATACAATAATAATTATAGAAATTGACAAGAATCGTTTATTTCAATTCGAGATAAATACGATAAAATTAGCCAAAACTGTTATCCAATTATTGACACGTTTGCACTGTAGTTTATTTCATTGGATTTTGATTGGATTGGATTGGTTATCATTGTTATTCCTATTGTATACTTAGTACTTAAAATAAACGTGTTTGTTACATAATATGAAGATGCTAATAATGTAACAAATTATTGGAAGCACTATTCTTGCGGATTAGTCACTGTTACATATCTACACATACAAATCATACTCCGGGGGCAGAGTCCCCTTCACGTCACGCACGCTTAGCCCACGTGTGTCCACGATCCTCGCACCGGTGATACGTTCGGGTAATCTTTGTCGGGACCGCGACTATCGGCTATAGATATTCACTTTCTTTGTTGTCTGCGAAATCGAACAGATATTGGAATATTATTTAAATTTAGTTTCAATTCAATAATTTTTTTTTCATATAATTCAGCCCAGCAAACAGGCCAACGGGCCACCTGATGGTAAGTGGTCACCGTCGCCTATGGACAGTTGCAATATGTTGCCAGCCGACCTAAATTGCGAAACCACTAGGAAAAACGGTCATAACTATGTTTTTCAAGAGCTCGGATCTTACATGTCACGTTTTATACACTGTGACTGTGATCGTACGAGCGGCTTTTCCGCCGTGGATATAATGCATCTCGAAAACACTTGATTCATTATTGCGACCGGTCCGGCTATATGTATGATTGTTGTTTATTCTTTTTGTACTTACTCGGAGCGCTGTTGTTCAGCTCTAATGTAACCTCAATCTAGATCCAACATTCAATATGTTCCAGCGGCAGTTTCTCAACGTTTATTAATTATTATTGCCTCGTTGTTGCGTTCGGTTACTCGCAATGGTTATATTTAGTTGCTGTATCTCGATTGTCTATCATGCAACATTGCTACACGGTATCCTGCTCCTGAAAGTTCATCGACCTACTTATTAAATTGATATCTACATATGTATATATATATTTGGCGTTGACCCCATAAGTCACAGATCGTACCCGGAAACTCTATCTCGGTTAAATGAGCGGCATTAGATATTGACATTACATATTGCGTGTGACCGATAATGACGTGGAATTCGCTCGTGAATAAATGGCTCTCTGTTGCCTAATATCTGTATAATGCTCTTATCTGATAATAGCAACGTCCAAGTTTGGTTTCCATATTGATTCATTTTATTACGCGTAATAAATATAATGACAATAGGTAGGTATGAAAATAACGGTCACAATTCATTTCCGTCCTACATATACACATAATTATATTATATGTATACAGAGTATATGGTTTTCTTTGTTTCAGATTCGCGTATTGTGCGAGATCAAAATGGGGTAGTTTGTGACTTCAGTTTCTCAGTGTATTCGCCAGTGCTATTGAGCACGGTAGTTAAGTGTTGTGTGTATTTACCTAAGTGACAGAGAGAAAAGACACCAGTAGCCATGTATTCTATGAACTATATCGGCAAGTTCATCGCGAACTTTCGCGAGTTCTATAACGAGATAAACGGCGCGACGCTCACTGGCGCCATCGACGTGGTGGTGGTGGAGCAGCCCGACGGAAGCTACACCTGCTCGCCGTTCCACGTGCGCTTCGGGAAGCTCGGCGTGCTGCGCTCCAGGTTAAAAGTGGTAAGTATTTATCTATGTAAGTGTGTAAAAGTGTAAATGGTAAGTTGATATTGGTTAAAAGTTACATTTGTCAACCTTATAATGATGTAAATAATTGGGATTTGTTCATAATGAAGATACGTATTAATTCGAAAAGAAAAAGAAATACATTTTCAATGAGATGGAGGAGGACTTGGTGAGGTTTCGATTAAATTATGCATGGAAATTGACATTAAGAAAGAAAGAAAAAAGAAAAAAGAAATATATAAAACAACATGAACTTCACTTTAAACTTGCTTGCGGTGCATTCAAGTACACCTATCCGATATGTAAGAGCTATGATGATTGATATCGTCATAGTTCTGCGTGGCTAATTGTTGAACTGCTAAAACATATTATATTTATTTTAAGGTTATATATTGTTATATATATGTTATATATATGTGATACGTGTAATAATTAGCACCTAATAGATGTACTCCTAAATAACCTTACGTAACAAACGGTTAACTTTTAAAACGTCAAAGTCAATAATAACCGTAGGTATCGGCTTTCCCTGAATTCATTAATACGACACACAGAGGGTTTTTTGCGCTAATACGTACCTACGCGCTTGTACCTACGCGCTATGTACCTACATGTAAATAAGCTTTTGGCTCTCGTAATAAAAAAAAAACAACAGCACAAAATGGCGAAGCTACTTTGTGTTTTGAAGTAGTTGCCAGAGTGATTGTTTTAATAATTACGTATTATTTATGTCGCAACTGGCAATGTGAGCCGAATCGTTACTCTTCACAGCAATATTTAAAAAAAAGTGTGACGATTTTCCTTCTTGTCGTTTTTTCTCTCCGACCCCTGATGAGTGATGAGTGAGGAAAAACCACTGGTATGGTGCGCGGTGAAACGGAGGCTATGTACAGTACGTTTCAGTCACGCAAAGCGCTTGCAAAACTATAAAAATCACCACATTTCAGTTTTAAAACTAAATAACCCTATACATTGGGTACTTTAAATATGGTTGATTTGAAAGTACTTATGTCGTAGAAATATAACTTTGTAAAGTAACTAGAACATATTTAGCAAAGTGAAGTTAAGTAGTGACGGTTTACCTGACATCCTCCAGTTCACTTCATAGGTACACTCATCAATTTTGCCACTCACCAGAGCTTGACTCCATAGTCATACACAGTGAGCAGCTAAGTACGCTGGTCTGCAATTAACTGGACAGATCGTTTGCGTATGTTAGAAAGCGTGCGTTATTAAGAATTCTTTTAACAAATACTAATTGGACAACAAGTAACGTGTTTACATATAACTCTCGATGTCTGAAAACAATCATTTAGCAACTTTCGTTATACAAAGAGTCAATGCAAAAGTATGTTATACAGATAATGTAAGTGTATTGTAGAGGTAATTACAAATTTCAATATGCATGTAGTATGTGTATGTATTTATTTAGCTACAAAAGACTTTATTATTATTGATAAAATCACTTATCTACTTATGTTCTCGTATTAGCTTAGCATACCTTTATATTACATAATATGTTATCCACCATTACTAATCGTATTGATTTATACGGAGTCATTTTACCAGATTCTTGAAACTTGTATTGTCTAATTATATTTACTTTAAGAAATTATTCTGGCCCCTGAAATGCAGTTTAATACTTTGTTTAGTTGCATTCGAAAGAAGATTAAATTTTAAAGATAATTAGATAACAAACGACACGTGTGTCAATTTCTTTATGCCGATATCATGTTAAGGGTTTTTTGATAATAATTAAAAAGTATTACGATATTGTTGTCGTTTCAATACATTATTATAATGAAAAAAGCCTGCCTATGATAATGAATATTTGACTCTGACAACGTTTAATGTTACTCGTAGGTACTGTGTTGATTTATCACTGAATTATTCAAGTATTGGCTAATGTAGTGTGAAAATACGGAGTTTTCAATACAAACATCACTAATGTTGGATGTTTCAGATTCATACCACAGTTTGTTGCTTGGCAGGTGATTTCCCCAGCGGAAAAATATATCGTAGTATTCTTAATATAAATAACCTGACCTTACAATGGTGTCCATGTATATTGTAGACGGGTCTTTCGCGAATATTCGACGAACTACGAAATATAACTTTAAATACCTAGTCCCTGTTAAAACCATTGGACAAAAATTAAAATTAGTAATTAATGCAGATGTATAATTATACAGCACAGTATCTAATTATTATGATTAACGTTATACTATAGAATATAATTAAATATAATAAAGACTCGTAATATATTTTTGTTTATCATATTTTATAACAAAATGGCTAATTCAATTTAAAATGAGAAATGTTAATAATATTGTTTTTATATGATTCTACAATATTGCGATTAATGAATATGTCAGTAGATTGTTTCCGTAAAATTGGTCATTTTCAGAGCCATTAACTTAACAAGTCGATGTTCGTAACAGTCGCAACATCGAGCCACCGCTGAGGAAATGAAGTACGCGTGCACACTACACAGTATCGAATCGTTGTCGTCACAAGATTTCACGCATTATTTCGTAAACGAGTCACGAAGCGAGAATGTGTGCACATACATCGATTGAATCGCGTGTGGTGGCATTTAGAATGTGACAGATGTTGTCTCTGTCCACGCTAGACTACGGGATGGGTAGCAAACTGCTATGCGGGAGATATAAATCTACGGTTCAGTGCGTACGCATTGCGTCTAGACTGTTCTGGAAAATATGTCAGAGATTCGTCTGTCGCCGGCAAACGAAACCGGCTTCGAGAAAGAGCGTTATATTATAACAGTTATAATTGTATCACTTTGTATATGTTCAGCACACAAAGGAAACTTCTTTCGACACTCGATAATGTTTCAAACACAGCTTTAGACGAATATCGGCACTGTGTTTACTTTGGTTTGAGTGCTTAACACAATGCCAAATTGAGATAGGAAATTTGCGACTGATTCACCGTGAAATTGGAATTATGCCAAATGTGGGCTGCGATCCCACCAGAGCAGTGTAGATAGATACCTACCGTATGAAAATTTTGGCACAAATATTTGTCCCCATGAAGCCACCTGTTATTTTTTTTAGAAAGCCGTAAGTCTGCTGACAATAATTTTATTATTGGCGTTGTCGACGTACATTTCTTAAAATAATAAAAAAACTTATTTATGTTATATAATATTATAGTAGTACGTAGGTACATATATAGTTATGTATGTAATACGTTAATTTTTATTTGAAAAGGATCTTAGAAATGGTAGGTATGCTACGATGATTGGCAGCAGGAAAAAGTAGAAAAATAAGAAAAACATGATTATAGAATGACTTGCAAAAACTAAGAAGTCAAGACCTATTTTATTACACATAGTATGAGTCAACTTTATTATATGTCGGATACGACACGTAGGCACTAGGCACAGCGTATTATTGTTATTATTATGTAATACATATGTTTTGTGGATTCTTGACATTTTGGTAACTAAAATAGGTTAATATTTTTACCACCCGTTACAGCAGAAACCCGAAATCATTGTAGTGAAATTTGCATCTTAGCATTTCTTGACGTGGTTCAGCTCGTCTAAAAGAATCTAGCACAACATAGCTGTAAATACTGACCTTATGAGCCGATCAAGGTGACATACGGAGAAATATTATTTTAAAAAACTATTTTTGCCATTGCTGACTTGACCTTCCAAAAATATTTATAACTAGTTAAGATTTAAGCATGTAGCCAATAATCGTGCTTTTGAGATTATTTTATATTTATTTCTACGTAATGCCCCGCACAATACTAATACAATAACAATGACTGTTTTTCCTAATATTAATTAAAAGCTTTATTTTACTTAGTCAATTATTAATTGTTATTGTTCTTGACTACCTGTGGGAATGATGATGATTTTAGTAATATTAATTATAAACTCAATTAAAATAATTAGGTACACAGTCACAGGTGTAACGTTGAATGGCATTTTGTGACCGGCATAATTATGCTAATATAAAGAAAAACAACGACTACTAAAACAATAGGTAGGTATAGGTATTCATACGCACAGATTAGTATTCTACCCCCGCTAAGTGGCATGAGTCCAAGTCAAGGTCAGCGACGCTCGCAGTTGTGGTGATAACTGGTCATACTTTTTCGCCATATCTTTTGAAATATAGAACCGTTGCATGAATCCTTAGTGATAGTGACTGTGAAACTTCGAAGGCCACATAGCAATAAACTATATTAGGAAATCTGTATACTTACCTATATAATATTATATAAGCATATTCGTCGAATTGTTTACGTTTTTTTATAAACGTAGATTATATTAGGGAATTATTAAACAATACACTAAGAGAAAACATGAAAATTACGTCACAATGTTATATGGAGAACAGTAAAAACGCCGTCATAATTAAAATGAACTGTCCGACGAATTGCCATAAACTTACTTTTAAATGAAAGTAGTGACTTGAATTTCTATATAATTTGTTTTTCAGACAAAACGTGTGCAACTGAAAGCTGTGCAGTACGATAATACATTTGCTTCGTAATTTATATTCTTTTTATTAGTGACATCACTTTTATAATGGATACACGAAACCATTCCGTACAATAAGTAATTACGTGTCAATAATATGACATTTGTTCTAGGTGGACTTGGAGCTGAACGGGGAGCAGCTGAACATTCAGATGAAGCTGGGCGAGTCCGGGGAGGCGTTCTTCGTGGAGCCAGTGGGAGAGGACGAGGCGGAGTGCGCGGCACACCTCGCCACCTCGCCGATTCCGGCCACGCGCTTCGATGACTTGTACGAGCCGAGGCGACGGAACTCCCTGTCCGCAGTCGAGCCGGACCACGGACAGGCGTCTGACTATACGAAAAGGAGGTCGGTTTAATTCTCATATCACTATGTACCAAGGAGTTTGCCAGAATTTCAAATTTAGAATTATATCTTCATTCAATCCGCGGTTTAGCTGACCACTGAGCCATGGACGAATTGACTGTATTGATTCTTCATTAATCTCTTGCTTCTCCGTCGTCTATCAAGATGAATATCTGCAATATTAATTTGTCTGAACTGTCAACTAACCGCACAATAATCTTCCGCCCTATAAGTATTTCCTTCATGAAACAAATGCTGATTACGTAGTAAATGAAATAAACAGCGTAGCTTCTCAGTTTGGTTGTCTAAAAGTTAGATGGGAGGTTAACTTTCCTTTTGCAAAACATGCAACATTTAATACACACAAAGAACGTCTCATCATAGTAATTTTCATTGGTTTTCCAGGCATCATTATTCGTAATGGCGCAAAATGTGTACATAATAAAAACCCTGAGTCATTGTGTGATAAAACTGCATTATGATAGTATGTACGGGCGACATTGACTCGGCGATTGAACCTTCTTTGACGACAAAGCGTAAAAAGTAATTTGCACTCGAGGCAGGAAAGAGGAAAGACCTTAAATATACTTTTTTAAACGCACAACGCGCAGACAATGATGAATTTTATTATGTGATACAATTTTTAGATGTATCGTCTATAAATTAACTATCTGTAACATCCTTTGTAACATTTTAGAACTGAATTTTAGTAAAGAATTATAATGTCGTAAATTATTGTATACGAACGGGCAATTTCATAGTCATTGCAATTTGCGTTATCAACGATGCTATAAACATGCGTAGTATTCTATAAAAACTAGAAAGCGAATTCAATAGCACTTTGTAATTATATTGTTTACATATGCATGCAATCCGAAAGCGAGCATGTTGTGTGTAAAGCGTACAGCAATGTTCGCAATGTTTTCGCCAACAAGTTACATATGCCATCTTGAATGATACATCGCCATTGCTAGGCTTACACAATTTGTAATTTTAAAAAGAATAATTCAGAGGAGTTAGAAGACAACTTTAACTTCAGATGCCAAGGGTACTAAATTAGCGCTAACAAAAAGCCAATCTAAAACCTTTTAGATTCAATTTATTTTCATTTTTAGGTACACCGCGGACGGTCAAACTATGCAGAAGCCTGATTTAAGTAAATTGACAAAGAATAAAGCCAAAGATGAGAAGAAAACAAGCAACGATCACGAGAACGATGCTCTGTTCGAGATGGAGGGGCTGGACGAGGCGTCCAGCGACTGGCCCGACGCGAAACCGAAAACGTTCGCAGCGGCGCAGCTCGGTGAGGCCGAGAGCGAGGCCAATCAAACGGTGCAAAAAATAAGTGCACACAACGACTTTCGTCCAATAGAAGCCGCCCCGTCCACCCTGGAAGAGCCCAAACAAAACAATAACGGGAAGAAAAAAAAGAAAACTAGGAAAGTAAGCTCAAAGAAGAAGCACCAAAGAAAATCGTCCACTAGTTCCATTTCTAGCCAATCTGATCTCGCGGGCTCCGACCAACGTGGTTCGCAGCCCGCCCCCATACCTAACGCTACCGACATACATTTCTTTAGTGACACCGAAGTTAATGCTGCATCGCTAAGGTAAGTCGTGTCATGTATTGATTTGTTTTTTGCATATAAGGAAAAAATCTTAAAAAGACTATAATGATCCAGTTTGCCAATACGTTTTTTTTATGAGTTGATGTGTTATTGAGACTATTTATCCTTAATTTAATATTGCGATGTCAGTCCATTAATTAGGCATGACCGTGAATCATTTTATTATGTTCATACCTATATTTTTATTTCAAATCGAGCAGTACTTTTATAGCTATGTAACTCATTTTTTCTTACAATAAGAGAAAGTGAGCTGAAATTAGGTTGTATAGTGTGAGATAAATGAAGGCACAGGGTGATACGTACATGTTTTGAGCTATACGCCTGGTTGCAGCGATGAAATGTCCAACATGAAGCTGAACGGTGAGAACCGCATCCCACTGGCGTTGTCGGACACGGCATTCGAGGTGCACAGCGCCTCCCGACACGCGTAAACACATTACTATCTAAATCTACCACTCGCCTCGCCTCGCTTGCAGTAATCACGAAATATTGTTAGTGTTGATGATGTTTGCTAATCGATTAACGTACGCTTGTTGATCGATTTCGAATCTGTTGAGAATAATTCATGTAAAGTCACGCTTACTTAGAATGAAGTATAAAACGGTAACAATTCAATGTAGTGCCGCTCTATCGACGCGGAGTATTAACGAGTTAGGGGCTAAGAAGTGACGTAGTTAACATTCAGTAGTTAGAGCTGTAATTCCGCTTTTTCTGTTATCTGTTTATACATTATACACAAGTACATTATTTATATATCTAATTAAACGTACCACTAATACGGGTGTATTAAAACGTCGAAATGCATATTCTTATCACGGTCTTCGTGGTAAAGGATTTTATTACGTACGATGATCGCAACAATATAATTTATTACACAGCAACAATAAAATTTATTATCGAGTGGTCTTTTATAATAAGCATTAATGAAACATTAGTGGGATTTGCACGTGGCGTATACGATTTGACCGTTTTTGTGGTCTCATTCACTGTAATGAACTAGGCAGGCGTATCGTACATATGATTATATCGATCACTATAAAACACTGCGCGTATAAAGCACCTCTGTGACGTCAATCTGCATACATCCAACAGTCTAAATTTAATAGTTTATGCATATCATCATTTTTATGCAGTATTTTTGTAATAAGTCAATCGATGAAATCCGATTAGCGATTGACGTGTTAAGAGAATCGAAATTGTCGTTTGTAGATTATTTAGATTGAAACATAATTTTCGGACAGCATTTAGTTTTAATTACAAATGTGCATATTTCTCATTAATAACCACCCATTTGCCATTTAGTATGGAAAGTTTCAATGCCAAATTTAATAAAAAAAATAGTTTCGTAACTCAATATCTGAAGATAACGTTTTCTTTGTCAGCCAAATAATGAAACGACATTTTGTCCAGTTTACAATAAATGGTGGGCAAGATATTATCCCAATTCATTAATGTCTTCCAAGTCTCGACTTGAGTTGTGCGGTGTAGTATTTGCCGTATTAACATCTTCACAATCTTCCAACTGATATCCAATTAAGCAAAGCCTGTATCGCGGTGACCAGATAACTGATGAATTACATGTATACAATTCATTTCTTAATTTACCCGTATATAGATAATGTTACATTTAGACAGTACAACACAATACAACATTTGTCTCGCGTAGGATATAAATCCAGCCCCTCCCTCTCCCAGACAGAACCACTAGGCCAACGGACCGGCCGATTTAAATGAAATACTCGTATTAATGCACCTCGTAAATGTTTTAGACAACAACTCTTGCGTTACTATCATTGTGCAAATCAAAAAGCATACAATGCCGAATATTCTCTTTGCATTTGGTTGGCATTTTTGCTAAAATTGTAGCAAAATATTTTTACATTTAATTATCACGTAAACAAGCCACGTGAACCTCAATATGTTTTTGGCACCGTTTTCGGTCTGAATTACCCAATTAGCTGATAAATTATAACAAAAATTTAAATGCACAAAAAGGACTATATTTCCCGACTTTATAGCATTCGTTTGTAAATTGATCTATAAAATTTCGGTAAACGATGCTTACATCGTCTAGTAATAGTATTTCAGTGATTCATTTAATATCAATACACTCGACGTTTTAAAATATCTTCAATTTCTATCACAACAATACATCTTTTACTACCTATGTTAAACACACACATTAATGAAGAAAACACGGTTTTGGTAATTTACAATGCGCTCGCGCTAAAACTTTTTTTGCAGCATTGGTTCGTTCAGTATTTAGTTATCCTTTTATATTTGTCACAAGGCAATAACTTTCGACGTTTTGATGTTTAGCAAGGGATCGCGGCATGGCACGCCGGTGCAGTCGGATACGGAGGTGGAGTTGGCGAGGACGACGAGCGGCGACAAGTCATCGCAGTCGTGGAGGTGGGGGGAACTGCCCGAGCCGCCGGTGCGGGGCGCGCAGTGCACGGAATCCCCGGAGTCCCCGGCGTCGCCGGCGTCCCCCGCCGAGCCCGCGTCGCCCACCGAGCCGCTCAGCTCGGACGAGGACCGGCCCGGCAGGCGCGGCGTGCTCAGCGGCATGTTCCGCTTTATGACGCGCGACGCGAACGACGCCGCCGCCGAAGGCGTGTACCTCGACGACCTGGACCGCGGCCAGGTGGATCCCAACCTGTACTTCCCCAAACACCACGCCGAACGTTACCGACCAGGTAATCATATTGTTGCTCTTTACTCATTCTGCATACGACGTCGCATACCAGAAATATGTAATGTGTTACATATATTGTGAATATTGTTAGGAGCGGCCAGTGGAGGTGGCGGCGGTCCTACGGAGGAAGAGTACGAGTCCGGCAACGGGCCGTCTCTGCCGCAGTCTCCCGCCTCGCTCGAAGCTCCGACGCTCGACTCTGATGATGATGACAAGTTGCTCTCCAAGTGGGTGTCCATTTTTACTTATTTTATGATTTGGTCGCATTTTTTGACACTGAAATATGTATAATGAAATAACACGGTTTTAAAAATACATATCTTAAAGTAGTTTTCGTCGAATACATTGTTTACATAATACATTTTTGAATGTCTTATGGCCAATTTCACGTTGAGCACGGTAGTTAACCGCTGTAGGTATATACGCCTATGTATACGTTTGTAAACGTAACTGGTGAAATGTGGGGGTGTACTACACTCCTCTGCCTACCCCTTAGGGGAGTACAGGCGTGATGTTATGTTTATACGTGTGTAATCATAAATAAAGGAATATTAGAACATCCGTCGAACCGACTGGCCATTAGCCCGCATTTTTGTCGATCTGCACTGGAATAAAGTGGCAGTCATAGGTGTAACTTAGGGTAGTATTTCAGAATCAGAATCTTAGCGAATTGTTTGTATTTGTGCATAGTAAAATTGGGTGGCAGACAACAAATAATATAGAATATATTATCAGGGGTCAGGTGACGGTGTGGGTGCGCGAGGGCGCGGTGTCGCGCGCGCTGTCGTTCGAGGAGTTCTGCGCGCGCTGCGGCGAGGTTGAGGGCGGCGCGGGCGGTGCGGGCGGCGCGCGGCTCGAGGTGCGGCTGGGCACCCGCCGCCTGCCGTGGCGCGCCGCCGCGCCGCTGCTCCTGTCGCTGCTGGCCTTCCGCCGCCCTCTGCCCACAGTCAGTACTTTTAAACTGTCTCAAAAAACAATTTACATTTCAATAACTCTTCTTTATGTATCGTTGGTAAATTATAAAGCATGTTAACTGTAAACGGCGTATCGTCGCCAGCGCGTGCTGGAGGCGCTGGAGAAGGGCTACAAGGAAGGCGGCGAGGCGGCGACGGCCAGCGCCGACGCGGCCAAGCCGCGCTCCTCCTACTCGTGGTGGAGCTGGCGCCGGACCAATACGGACGCCAAGCAGTACGTACCCTGGTCTTTTGGCTATACCAACATTAACACTACGAGCATTGACGCGTTATATTTTAGTTCTACTCTTCTATGTAAAACGGTATAAAAATAGGTATGCCTCTTTAATTTCTTACTTTTTTTTTCGGCAATATTTTTCACTGTTTCTTGTATCGAGCCCTTTTCTATTCCTAATTTCTTCCCATTCTCGATTTTGCTTATCCTTTCGCGCCAGTTCCCTCCTATTTCTAGCCTCTTATCATCTTTCTTCTCTCTCGCGTTGTTCTGTTTCTCTTTTGCATAAATACTTATATCAAATCGGGGCGTTTTCAATTTGTAAAGTATGCCTGCATTCAACGGCTACTGAATTTCGTGAATACCGTACTACGTTGTCATGAACGGTGAAGGGCACACTAGTGGAATCAGGTGAAATGCATATTTGTTTGATGTTTCATTATCGCGAATATCTCCCGATAGCCACTGTACCGGATGTAAAGTGGCTCGGCCATGAGCCAATACGTTTTGGTTGTGTACTTCTTCGCGATAATAATAACAACGCGTCGCTGTCAGCCGCCAAATTGCCAGATTTGTTGTCCGTTGTACGCCGGCTGCCTTACAATATCCCTAAATAACGTTGTCTGCACATCATATCCCGCGAACTGATATCAGAACAATACGTATCAAGAAGCCATTTTGTACCTACTTAGACGGAGAACAGTATTGTTTTATGATACACCAAAAGTAATCAGTGACATTGTTTTGATTAAATGTTTGCCGTTGAATCAGAGTATTTATGTTATAGAACATTATTTTTTGATTACATCACATTAGACACACAGACACAGCAAAAGGATAGACGGTTGTGTCGTTTAAAAGCATAAGAAATACGAAATTAAAGGCATACGAAAAAATTGTTAGAGAGATTATTTTCGTTTTCAATACAGAAACGAACCGTCACCGCCGAAGGAGGGCATCCAGAAAGATCCCAACATGCCACCACACGTTGAAGAGATGAACAGCTCTGCACCGACCGACATGGACCAGCTGGACGGTTTGATTGAGAAAATCGGCGAGGATACCACAGAAACGGTTGTCCATGAGGACGGGTTGGCGCGGGAACCTTTAGCTTCCGATGACGTCAACGCCGCGGAGAATGAAGACAATGAGATTTTGCCAAGAGGTACATATAAAATTTATTGTTGCTTTTTTTCCTTTTTGAACATTCTATTAAATTAGCAAATTTCGTTATAAAGTTTTTGTGCATTCGTATTAATTATACATAATGATATATGAGTCAAAAAACATGAACACTTAATTAATTGGCAAATGGAAGATTCGTGCAACAGAAATTATAATAATATGGTGTGTAAAAACAAATAATTGAAAAGTAAATGACTCTTTGTGACGTTCCACAATTAACATCATTATTGTAATTAAATTAATTTTGAAATTCAAACCAACTTCTAAATTTAATTATTTAAATTACATATTTATTTTGATCTGCTATGAATGAGAGGAAATAAACAATTTCCCAGTATCCAAATTAAATTTGGAGATGTTTTCAAGATTGATTTATTAAACAGCCTGCCAATATCCCAATAAGATATATTAAAAATAGTTACTAATGTAATGTAAAATACATAGTTACTAATCGGCATATAAAAATAATTTCTAATGCGACAGTCAGAGGTCGTAGTGGTGAGAGTGAGAATCAATGAAGGTCGTGCGCCGTATTCGAAACGTGTTTGCGACGAAGCAAAAATTATTCAATCTTATTTGTGACATAATGTTCTATTGTATAGTATTATGAACTGCAATGCTACTCGGTATTGACACTGCGTTTCCCCCCCAGTGCGGTCTGTTTCTCACGCCCTTGCACGGCTTCAGAACGAGACGCACGCTATTGCGAGCGCCATTCTTCGCTAACGGTTTAGCAACTGTTATGTAGACTACGATAATTAAGAAAGCGCTGGTACCATAAAGGATGTCTGTTGGTTTGTAAAAAAAATATTTTCTTAACTCGAATGTGTATTTCTTTAGCGGATGAACGTCACGACCAGAGCTCGTCCGATTCAGAACACGATGAGTCTACTCACAAGCGTACCCGGAGACAGTCCACCTTCCGCAAAACCTTGAGGCTCTCCTCCGAGCAAATTGTGAGTCATATTTACATGATAAATATAGATTTTATTTACAATCAATCCATCTATCTATCTATCTATCTAACCATCCATCCATCCATCCATCCATCTATCCAACCATCCAACCATCCATCCATCCATCCATCCATCCATCCATCCATCCATCCACCCATCTATCTATCCATCCACCCATCTATCCATCCACCCATCTATCTATCCATCCACCCATCCATCCATCCATCCATCCC
>DWUN01000172.1:0-28313 GCA_018249975.1 Passova gellias
GCTCACGCGTAGTTTTAAATCTATGATATCTCCTAAAGTATTCATCATAATGATGTACTGTAAAGGACAGTTTCAATGTAGATAAAATGCCAAAGCTGACTATTATATTTATATTGATAAGGATTAATAAGAAATTGGAGTAATGACAGTAACAATAACTCGAAAATTGAAATATAAATCAAATATATTAAAATGGTTACTGTGAGTAAACGTTAAGAGATAAACATATACCACCGCGGACTTTTTTATGGGTTTTCTAAAGGACAATGTTTTTGTGGCACATTGTTTTCATGTATCTCATAAGGTTGAGTCAGCGAACGCCAAGTAAGCGTTCAAGAAGCCCGTTTTCGACCAACTTTTCGTCAAACAATGAAAAACTATAGAAAAAGTGGGAGAAAAAAGTAGCCTATATTCATTCTGAGACTTTCAAGTATATCTATATGAATTTTCATTACAATGGGTTCAGCGGTTTGACCGTGATTTCGTCACAGACAGACAGACACAGAGTTACTTTCGGTTTTATAACATTAATATGGATTATAACAAGCGTTACGCGTTTTGCTATAACGATGAAAGTAAATATCACGAGAAAACCGTCGAAAAAATGCGTTATATGCATAAAAAGTTACATAAAGTGAATTGTATAAATTTTTACATTCGAAATATACTTTACGGTACCCGAAAAACAAAACAATTATCTTTATCCTTTACAAAACAATTATCTTCCGCCAGCCCGACACGGGAGTGACGTGAGCAATAATATTCTCGAAATAGGCGGGGCGTGGCTTACAGAAACAAAAACATAATGAGATGAAATTCTATGAGCGTCTTATATAATCATCTTTTCGTTTGAAAGGCTTTAAGCGCGACAGCTCCCTAATTAATTCGCATCATAAAGGTATCTCGTGACTGGCATTCGCAGCTGCGTTTGATAATAAGGGCACCTCGCAAACACGGCTGTATTAAAACTATTCAGATATGAACAAATTTACTTATAAAAATTATAGTAATTGTTACAGAAATGTAGTTATTTATATTCCATTTGCTCTTTAATTGAGGTAGCATTGGCTATTATTTAAAATAGTGGCTTTGGCTCTACAACGGAAATTTAAAGGGGGAATTCAAAATTGTACAATGAATTAATGAATTTCAATGCGTGTTTGAGCTTTCAGTAATCCTTCAGTAAATTTAACTACTGTAATAAAAAGGTACACATTCTATTAGTAGCAACCGTAGCAATCGTAGTTAGCAACCGTTACCTGGTCCTACAGTGACTCTATCGCTGTCCCGAAGGATGTGGGTTCGGTTTCCAGACAAGACAAGTTGTATGTAATGAGTATGCATAATTCTTCTGTCTCAAATCGTGTAAAATTATCTTTATTTAGATATTTTTATATCTAAGTCATCTGTCTGATTACCATAACACGAACTCTTGTCTAATTCGAAGTCAGATGGTCGTGTGTGAAGTTATCCCAAAAATGTTATTATTTTTAATGAATTTAAATGTATATTATTTTGTTAATTATTAGGTTAGTAAGATACTCCTCAATATCGGCCGTTTGTAAATGAATAAGAATTGCTGCTATACAGCGCAATGTTCAAACGGTCAGTTTTATAAGCTCCGTGTGTAAGAGGCTTTTGGCCCCGCTTAAGCTGTGGCTCTCTGGAAACGAGGCCTCTCATCCCGACCGTCGATTGTAGTGCTTTAGATATCTCCACTGATATCTTACAGGTCACGGGGAAATGTTAGCGTTTCACTGAAGGGTTTTGAAGGAAAATCATGACATAAAAAATGTAGGTAAAATGAAATTTATACAATTAGATTTTTCATGCGATTCAACTTTAAACTGAAAATTGGATGTTTTATTTAACAATCAAATGCTATACCGCGAATACTCGAATAACATGAAGTTATTCTTCATCGCCCCGGACATGGTGGGCACGGTGGTCTACCTTCATGATTTCGTTCGTGTAAATGCATGCGAGTACATAGAAAAAGGTTACAGACATTTAAATTCAGAATGATGATAAGATAAATGATTTTGAAATATTAGCGTACAAAAAATGTCAAAATATCATGCCTGGGACAGTTTATGAAGATCGATTCTGAGCCCTGTGTAATTTATAAAATTCTGTAAAATCATAATGTCAAATTTACATTCGGTATCGTCTACTAATATTAATGATGAAATGTTAATTATTTCTAGCTACTGTACTTCTCGGTACCAGTGTTTAAAAGACAAATTCATAGGTAATTAGTTGGCTCAATAAACGGCTTCCCGTTCATCGGAAAGTGCCGTTCTGACAGGATAATGGACGACGAGACCGGGTAAACACGGGCCGGTCTCTGAACGACCATTCATCAATGTACACCCTTTGCTAACACGACAATTAGTAGATCAGACCGATGCAGGTAGAACTCGACACTATTGTGTGTCTTCGGCTGTGTACGTCGCCTACAGATTTGATAAATTTACACCCTTGTATGTCTTTATAAACGTATTGCGCTTACGGAGCGTGCGAATTTGCAAAGTTACAGTTTATATGGAAAAGATATGCGGAAAGCAAAAAAATGATAATACAGCTTTTTTGTAAAGAAACAGCAATGATGCAAATAATGTATTAAAAGCTAAATTATACTCCGGTCTCAGTAGTTACAAAACGAATGTCAATGTTAAGCAAAAAAGAAAAAGAAATCCCGTTGTTTTCTTAATTCACGCAGTAAAGCTAAACCTGTTTCACTGAACATAGTTTAAATTAATTGATTAACAAATTTCGACCTCGGAACAGATAGTGTCTGTATAAAAGACAAAATAAATTATAAAACAACAGACAATACTTAGTTCATTACCTCGTGTCTTTACAGACTACAATGAGTCCACGGCTTACGAATATTTTGAACGAACTTTCGTCTTCTATTTTTCAATTTTAGTACCGTCTTAAGAGTTTCAAACCGATCGTAGCTTTCAGTTGATGGAAAATACCATTGCCAATGAAATAATATCAATGTTGTGTGCGTAGGATCAACATTATGGGACAATCGTTCCACTGTGAAGCATGAGTGCTAAGGCCATTGCCTACCACGCTGGCCGACTGCGGATTGGTGGGTTTTATACGCTTCAGAGATAATTTAGACAGCTTTAAAATTAAACAAAACTAAACGCAGAACTGCTGTATATATATATATATATATGTTTGCCCGCAGATACGGGCGAGCCGGGAGCCTAGCAGCGACCCCTGGCGAGAAGCTAATGGAGCTGCTGCGGTCCAGCGGCAGCACCCCGCGGCGGCACTCGACGGCGGCGTGCGCGCCGGCGCAGCCGCGGCCCTCGGGCTTCGTGTACTGTCCGTCGGACGCCCTGCCGTACTGCCCGCCCTCGAGACTCGCGCCGCCCAGACCTATGAAGGTAAAATCAGCATCACACTGCAACAAATTGTTTATCTTTAATAGTGGCCTAAGGATTATTTTTAGGACAATAAGATGCTAGGGAATTGAAATTGAAACGTGCCGAGTGTTGGCGTGAAGCGAAGGTTGTTATCAAAATTCGTAGCAACAATCGTGTTTTTCGCTTGACACTTGTGTGTGTCATATGATTCATCTTTGATTGATTCTGAATTTTATATAAAAACGACAAAGATTTTAAGCGCCCGGCAGATGTGAAACATCGATATTCATGGATATTGAGAGAATTTATCATTTAAAAAGTATTAAAATAGATATGCAGCAAAATACATAAACACGTAGGAATTTGTCGATAACAACGAACAAATGCCCGCAACACGAGGAAGGCGAGACGCGGTGAGCAGGGGGAAGACACGCCGATAGGTGGATCACATCAAAAACCTGTTAAGAGGTGCCAATTGAATAAATGGTAAAGTTACACAATTCCGTCCCGAGGCTTCCAATCGATTCTGATACGCTTATTAAATCTCCTTAATAATGGAGCTGTATCCAAACATTTCTTTACAGCGCAGAAAATACGTTTTAGACATGCGATAAAATCGGGGGAACTTTTCCCGTCGACAAAGGAATTTGGGCGATATTAGCTTTGGACGGTACGATAATATACATTACGTGCGGACAGTTTGCAAGAGACGTGGAGAGTTCCCAGAATTCGGCGATCAAGACGTTAATATTATTGTGTACACGAGTATCCCAATATTTACTTTACTAGTTCATTACCCTCTAATGGTTGCAATATTTATTAGAATCTCTCAAATCACAGTAAGCACAAATATTGATTTAAAAAGTTTATGTATACAGTTAGTGTGTACTATGACTGGTGGGGATAAATAATTAAAATTAGTAGCTTTTTCATTTACTTCAATTAAATGTAAATGCGAAGCCATGTTACTACACTAATATTTCCATTAGTTAATGACTTAATGTTTCAATAAAAAGGTCTTTCTAAAAGTATCGTTTTTTATCGAATCTTTCAGTGTCATTTCTGTTCTGTCGTTAAACTGGTAACATTGATGCCTGACCCTCTTCTAGCTCCAACATTAAATATCACTGTTTTTTAATTAATATTTTACGACCACCCTAAAAGCTCCGTTATTGTGGAATAAAGCAACAAATAAAATGATTAAAGTATGAAGAACACTAATTAAACTTCGGTTCTTTTCGCGCGCTCGCTATATATCGCTAAAACAATATAATATACACTTTTAATAGTTTTTTAAACTCTCTGTATTTCCCGAGTAAATATGTATAAATATACGTTGTACATTTTGTACTAATATTAATAATTATGTCAGTTTACTATATCAGTTTACTTTACATTTTTCTGTATAAGCTTTTACGTATGTTTATTGTTTAATAGATTTTAATTATTTTTCTGTTCATTACAAGAATTGTGATTTAGTGTTATTGTCGCAGATACCTCCGCCACCACAAATACAGACGTCACCGCAGCCGCCGCCGGTCCCCCAGAGGACTGCGCCGGTGGTAGTGCCGCTGCCGGTCCCACCGCCGGCGCCGCCCCGTCGGCCTTCGCCCCAGCCGCCGCGACGAGTGCCACCGCCCACGCCTCCCCGGCCCTCGACGACACCGCAAACTGACCCAAACGGGAACCATAAGGCGACGAAGACGACGCCGCCGAAATTGGACTGCAACAGAAACCCGCAGCCGCCCGTGCCGCGCCGGCCTCCGCAGAAAATACCGGACACACCGTTCTCGGCCACGCCCGCTGCGCTGCCCCAAAACAATCAGATGAAGAGATCTCCCAGCTCCGGCTCCAACATCAGCGTCAGACAGGATTCGAACGTTTCTTCCGACTCGTTCAGTCAGACCTCCTCGCCGTCGTACACGACGAAGACGATGGAGGCGCCGTTACTTCCGCACCAGAACGTAAACAAGAGTTTGAATGCGAAGATAGCACGCGGGCTCCTGCTCAAGGAACAGCAAGAGAAGGAGTCCGGCAACTCTTCGATAACGAAGAGCATGTCCACGCCGGCGTCGCTGCAGACCATCGTCCGGTTTCAGAACGGGAGCAACATGTCGCTGCATCACCGGGTAAGCGTTGTTTGCATTTTAACGGTTTTTAATTAGCAACCAAGCAGGCTATGCGCAAACGTGCTCGAGTTAGTTTTCGGTGTATGTTCTCATTAAATGTAACTTATTAAAAACAATATAGACTACTTATATAGATTGAAACGATAGCTACGATAGCCACGTGACTAATGTTAAAAACTTCACACTCAGATTCATAATCAGATATCAGAATATTGTTTATCGTAACAATGTTAAGTATCAAAATACGTTGTGTAACGACAAATGTGCTGAGTGAATACAAAAATATGGAGCGCATCAAAAATACAGTTTGAGCGTTTAAATCGTAGGGAAAGTTTGAATGTTTCCGACGATGCGTGTAAAAGTTTGGTGTGCAGAGTTGGTTTCACAGTTCCATCCGGTATCTGCGTTCGCGACAATATGAATTTACATTTAATAGCGTTATATTATGTGTTCCTTTAAAAAAAAACCAGACAAGAGTATTCCTCTTCTTAAATTTGTGTTAGGTAATTTTAACCCCTACCCAAAAACTTGTTATAAGTTTCAATCCTGTGGCGTCGTGGTTCTTAAACGGGTGAACGTATTTGAATGCGGTTATTTCAATTTTAAGGTAATTTCCTTGCGGTAGTCGCTCTGAACGTCTGACATGATTAGATACACATACATACATACATACATAAAGTGTCGCATTGAAAACTGCCTTAGGATAATATTCAGCATGTCTCTTTACAGGAGATAACCACAATAAATACATAAGCGAATCTATTATTATTAGGTAATACTCTAGCCTTTGGCTGCGATTGTGCTTCATTACAATCGTATCTGTATAATATGTTAATATAGAATATAGTCAACACAGCGTCCCGCGTGTTAATTGTATCTCGACATACTAGTGTGTGGGACTCGGTAATCTAATTAATCTAGTTAGTGGAAACAATACTGCACCTGATACCACAACGCCTTACCGCATGTATGAATTATAACTGAACACTAATTGGTTTACTCTAAGTACCTCCATGATTCGAGGAAGATTCGGTTACTAGAAAATGAACTCATTGACATGTGAAATCGACCTCGAAGTGAATTGTAGAAATAGTGCTGTTAGTTCAATTTGTTAAGAACATTATAAGAGTCTTAATATTGATCGGTGACAAGTCTGCAGGGCTGAAGCGTTCATAACGTTAGTCTTAAATGAAACGTGTTTCTGAGGACTCATGGCAGTTTATAGAATAAAGAGTTATTCATGTTTTAGGAGACCGATCAAAAAACCTCTGCTAAATTGTCGAATCAACATTGTGTATATTATTACTGTACTAGGTATCTAGGTATTAAATCAATATTTGTTAAATTTGAAACAAAAAAGAATTTGAAAATGACGCTAGGTAACCATTGATTTTGCAGCGTAAGCGAAACTACTTGACTGTAGAAGGACGGTAATACCGCTCGCTCCGGGTTTGAATCGTAAAGAACTTTCAACATTTCCCGTGTACACATTCATGCAAAACCATTTTAATATATTCGTTTGAATATGCAAAATTTAATGCAATAACGCGACGCGCTCGCAGCCGAGTGCTTTTAAAATCGCCAGTAAATTGTCGCGCGCACGCAGCCGCCGATTAAATATAAAACGATATTTAGCGTCGGTCGCACCGTTTATCTGTGGTACAAGTGACAAGCGTTTAGCGTTGTGATCGATACGATATCATATAAATATTTCTTATGGGGTAACGAGCACTGAGGAAGCGCAACTAATGTACTATGTTAATATTAACTGAGACCACCGATAGTTTCTCAGTTTTATTGCAAGAGCCTACCCAGCACGTATGACTCTAATGAGACTGGATGTCTCGGTACCCATCCATTCATGACATATTTATTTATTTTAATTTGTCATCTGTTGTAACCAAACGAATTTTGATGCGTAATAAATTTAATTTCACGTCTCGCAACTTTTAGCTACTACATAATACAATATAATAATATCAAAAATTTCATACTATTTGTAACATGCTGTAGAATTAAGAATTTTGTATGAAATTAATTTCAAATATGCGAAGCTACATTGTATGTATATACTCGTATGTACTCACTGTGAGGGAGTTAGTGAAGATTTATTGAAAGCACTCGACAGCTTCCCTCTTGCACTGCTCCGATACCGGGTATAAATGTATTGCGATGTAGCAATGGCACTCCCATTGCACACTTGGAATATAGTGTTGTGGTACAAGGCATGAAGTTATGTAGTTTTAATTTTAACATTAAATCGATATTTAGAATTTGCAAATTACATACCGTTTTATATTGTATGCGGCTGTAGTCCCATATTGTGATATGAATATAAAAATATACGTATATTAGTTTTCATAATGTCCCATCAAGAATTTACATAAGTTTTACTACTTAAAGGATTATAAAGGATTATATTTTGTTTGGGAAATCTATGTAATGTCGATTTTTTATTTGGCTGTATTATTTATTTATCATTAAACCTTTAAAATACACATAATTATCGAACGATCTAGGGTGGCCGGCCGCTAAACAATCATCCGGCTTTTAATACTGTTAAGCTCTTAGAATTACTAAATTAATAAATTAGAATGAATAGAATCAATTGAATATCATAAGCCGTAATGTCACCGAGTAGTCGGAGCTTAATTAATTAACAAAGTAGGACTTGCTACTATGTGAAAAAATTAAAATTAATGAAAAAATCTCGTCAGAGGCTGTAAATCTGATTTAAAGGTATTCGAATAGTCTCCACTAATCGATAACTATGAAAATCGGCAATGGAGTAGAGTGGAGGAATATGCTCCAGGACTTGTAAGGCGTCAAAAGGGATGCAGCTTATGAAAACAAATGAAAACGAAAATAATCGTCTTAATTAATCCTGCCGTCTTCAATCTTTTAAGGCTTTTGAAACATTCTATTTTACGGTCGGAAGCGCTATCCGGGACTGCAGTTCATTTGATCGCGGATCGCGATACCGAACGGGATGGAATTGAAAATGTGGATTTATCGGATTTTCAATGATCTCATTTAACATTTATCGAAAGCGTCACCTACTTCGCAGGGGATCCGTTTCATATAACCGACGAACTATCGACGAGAAACTTTCATAATCGTATGGAATCAAGAAACAGACACGAACGAAAATGAAACGTTTATCTATGTTTAAACAAAAAGCTTTTTAATTATTTTATGATAGCTAGTTTGCTGACAACCTCGCTTAATGTTGAGCGATGATGTGACCTATTATACAGCACGTTTGCCCGGCAGGCATCCGCCCGTTCACTGTACCTTTCAAAAGGCTCAGGTTATAATTTTCAGGAAATACGGATCCAGGCAGCGGTTCACTCTCGGACAATAATACGTAGTTAAATAAATTACAGCAGCAAAAACCCACTGCACAATCGCAGGTCCAGACATGGTTAAATAACTTAGAGTAACCAAGTGGGAAAAAGATGCAAAAGGAAAAGATAAAAGGAACAAATCGTCCGAGTGTAGTACCCTCGGAGCGGGTAGAATGTTAACAACTAAAATTGTAAATGCGAACACAGACCTACACGTGAAGGATCCGATTTTGATTTTAAAATAACGTCCGTAAGAGTCCAGCCACTGGTACGGAAACACGGAGCGAGGACAACAGATAACGAATTACAGAATCTGTTTTATTGAATTTATGGTATTATGTGTGTAGAGTAGGGTGTGCTTGTATAGTATTTCTTTATTATTAAGACATAAAATATAAGACACTAAAAGTTATTCGCTACAGAAATTACAGAATTAGCACTAAGTAAGAGACTTACCTAAAATCTATGTCAGATATTGTGTTATACGTTCAAAACGTTGAGCTCACTCTGTATTAGTCTGTCCAAAGCTTCACACAATCGAGCGAGCACTTTGGTGCTTAGCAATTCGTTTCCGAAGTTACTTATGAATAGTTTTCAATCAAATATTATAAATTTTACAACCAAATGTTACTTAATACAAATATAATTTTAGTATTTAGGGACAATACTCAAAGCCGCAAACGGACTTACTAATAGAATAATATAGTAATAACAGTTATATCTTTGAACATAGGCAACCATTCGAAAATCTCTTTTACGTTATATGACAACGGAATCCCGAAGAGGCCGTGCGCGGAGCCGTAACTAATGCAGACCGACTGCCGGAAGCTAAGATAATAATGATATAATGGACTCGAGCGAACCCTCCAATGCTAAGCCGATGCAACGCCTACTAAAGTTGCATTTTAATTAATAAACGGAATGTTAAAGCAAGAGTGAATAGACATACTTTGGTTATGCGTAGGTATAGCTTATAATGTGTCGCGATAAAACTATTAATATTGAAATAAAAAGCATTTAACACATTTGATCTTATAATTTTTATATAACTTTTCATTATAGCTATGTTCGAACTCATTCCTTGTGTTTTTAGATATTGTAGTAAAGATCTTCAGATGCTTTGAAAATGGTTAGTTACAAGAAGAAGAAGAAAAAAACAGGTGACATCCCAAGACTTACTGACTAACTGAAGAGAGTAGAATCTCTTGTGGGACTTGATCATCGATCCTCTCTGTGGTTAACTCATTGGAAGGTTGTGGAGTTACTTGGCAGATACTTATATTTTACAATTCAAGTAGAGTGTTTTTGTACTGTAGTGACCGCTGACTCTCAGTTCAAAACGTTGGAGCCAGGTTATTCCACAATTTGATGTCGCTACAGTTACTAGAATCAACCGCTAAGTCGGCGAGTGGCAAGATCGTTATGTGACCGAAGCCAAAGTCTGGAACTATGTAATTTTCCATCCTATTACCTTCTCGATTATTATAGAATATGGATTTGCGACTTATTTCTTACGAACTCATAAAAATAAAATAAAATTAACGCACAAAAACAGTTCCTCCATTCAGGGAGCATTACGAAATAAGTACATTTTGTCTAAATAGTAATTCTCCTGCAGTCAATTGTAACTGTATAAAATATGAATACTCCACGTTTGGTTTAAAAAATAGTTTGTGAAAACATTTGTAATTTTTATTTACTTCGACAGATGCTACGCGACATGCGAGGGCCCAGCGCCGATGGTTCCCACCACAAGTTTCGACTGATGCAGCTCGCGCTCAACGCGGTGGCGCTGCTGGCCATAACGGGCGCACTGTTTGCGTACTTCCGAGCGAACCCTGCGGTCCAGGTGAGAGATGCTTTCTTATAGAATACAAGGTTAAACATGTGTGCGGAACCTTTATTAATTAAAAGCGACTCCGACTATACCCATACGACCCCTGAGCTAATGCTCAAATTTATGAGACCCAGAACGATTGTAGTACTACGCTTAGAACAATGTAAAGAATGGAGTATTCATAATTCGCAACATTCGAATATATTTTCAGTCTAGTAGTATATTTTTGATGGGTCTCTTTGTGTAGTGGCTAGTGGTGGGTCGCGGGTTCTAATGCCACCCAGGACAGACATTTGTTTTACGAGCACATTTGTTTATTATGTGTGTGGGTGTAATAGAAACATGCCAAGATATTGTTGTTATTGTTATTGAGATTTCTAGCTTGTTCGTATGTTTCGAACGTGTCCCGCCCGTACCGAGCAGGGTAATGTGAAGCCAGATTCGGGAATACCGCAGATGACGCAGGAAGCGAAATGGGTCATGTACTATAAAAACCTCTCGCGCAATAGAAATACCAGTCGTCGGCTCATGACTTATGAATAATGTACAGTAGCAATAAAGCAATATCGAGTCCATTTTGCATATGTAAGGAAGACGATCATGACCTTAGGAAGGCTTGTGAGGTTGACGGAATTGGAGAGTATGTAGTTGTTGAGATTGAAGGCGTTATGAATTTCCAAGAATGATTAACGATTGTAGTCGCTAACACTAAAGGATCAGTATTCTCAACAAAACATCATATAACAAACGGTCCCAATTACTGTTCAAAAACCGTTGTCGAGTTTTCTGGAAACCCACAAGTCGTTAACAAAAATAATGATTCGAAATTATTAACAAAGACGCAAAACGAAAACAGGTGATTGTATAATTTCGCCAAGCGCAATTCCCCCCGCCTAGAAGCCGCAGAAAAGACAAAACAAAGCTTTCTAAAACATACTTTTAATTCCAAACCGCGTACTACAAAGCCGCGCCGCTAACAATTATTATGGCCGTTTCGAAAGAATTCCACTCGACAAAATCGCGCCGCGGCCACAATCGAGAACATTCGACGAGAATTCGTCTCCTTGCCTATTGTTTCGGTGGTTTTGTTCAGCGGATTCCATTTTGCGACAACTTTTAAAGCGAAGGACGAAGTTGTACGAGTATTGCATGTTCGTAATTGTTTTTATTGTGACTCCGTTGAGTTTGAGCAATCTGACTTTTCAAAATTAGTGTGCTTATGAAACGGACGTTACCGAGGGTGACGATAATTAACGTGTTTTAGCTACCTCGGAATACTAATAGTAAGCAATTGGTGGGATTAATACAAGACTTCTTGTCGTTATTATATCATGTCGTAAAGCGGCTCTATGCGATAGTAATACAAACGGAATTATTTCTATCATTGACATTAAAGCACAATTCTACCTATATTATTGTTAGTTTTGAGATGAAATCAAACCGGGCATTGATTTGTTGCGTTTGCCTGCGATTTAGTCGATAAGTGCTAGTCGTAGTAAGAGACGTTATTTTACTCTTGTAAATGAGGATTGTTACTGCCTTGTCTGAGATTTAAGGGTCCCAACGAAATAACAAAAACACTCCAATGCGTAATTCCGGGAATTTTTGTCTGTTATATACCCTAAAGCAGTCCCCGGGCGGAATGCGAGTCATCAAGGGACTCAACCTGACCCTCTTTATTTATTTTGCACTACATTTTTACAAGTATATCTCTGTCCTGGAATGTTTTTGACCCCTAGAAACGATTCGCGGGAAATAGTTTCTGCTTATTTGCGGCTAGGTTATTAAGACGGAATTCAATAAAAAATAAATCAACTAGTTAGTGTATGTCTAATAGTTTTGTTTCGTTTGGGTTCCAAGCGAAAGTTAGTCATTGAATAATAATAATTTTCTCTTGAACAGTATGTGTCACAAGTGGTGAACCGGTCTCTGGTGGTGACGGTGCCCGCGCCGACGGAGTCTCCCGGCGCGAGGAACCCTGCCCCCGGCGTCTGCCTCCCTGTCATCGTTACCTTCTGCCAGCAGCACCGAGTGTCGTACAACTTTACCGTATTCCCCAACTACATAGGACACTTCGGCCAACGAGATGCTCAACAGGTTAGTTGTAACCTCTTGAAATACGGTTATTTTTGTAAAACATCTAATAGGTTAGTGACGTATAAGAAATTGAGATCCGAGGATAAATAACAAACTAACGAAGAGAACAATATTTTCAGTTATAAATTAAAATAACGCATTTTTTGATCGGAATCTCTTATTCCACTAAATCAATATTTAGTATTTACGCGTTTATCAATATTTACGCAATCGTAATGAATGAATGCATAAATACGTTTATTGATAAGAAAAGTTCGAAGTATGACATGTTTCGACTCGGCCGTCTTCTGGTGATTGAAAATTTGCTTACAGAACGTAATTGTGAGAGGCTGCAACAGGCAATTGAAACCCGCCGCTAACATTGGGTTTACTCGTTACTGACAATTGAATACCAACTGTAATGTTATCAGGATTAAGTCACATTTTAATTGATGCATAAACAGACAGTTACTTCTGGTCGTTAAGAGGGTTTCGCCGCCGCAACTCTCGGTGGGGGATTGCCTCCTCTTGTCGTACAAATTAATTTGTTCAAAGCAATTTGATATCGATCGACGCGAGTTACTACTTCCTGTCATTGATTTAGTCGACGTTTTCAATGATTTCCGAGTCGCGATTCTTTCAATAGTCAGTGTAAGAAGTTTGATAATATCATTAGTTTTACCGGGATATCATAGTTTATGACTTTAATTATTCAAAATCATCCAACAAGTAACGAATGAACGAATTTAAAAAAAAATAGTTAACATGTACATTTTTAGCGTCTGATTTGAATTATCTTTTAAGTATAATTATAATTCTTATACGTACCCATTATATACCTACCGTACCTAAGCTATTGCCGCATGTAATATTATAGACAATTGATATTTCTTAAAAACGTTTTAAAATTGTGTAATATGAACAGTCCAAGCTAAATTGCTATTTGGGTGAATTGACAAGGATCGAAGCGTGTCGCGACATCTGCCCGAGGGATTAATGTCATTTAGTCGTATCTACAAAATAATTTCCAAACACTTGAAGCGAATGCTCGATGCACTATCATCGAATCATGGAAGCGTTTGATGATGTCCAGCATTAGGATATCGATGATAATTACCCTTTACGACGGGGATACAGTTTTGTATTTCCTTGGCAAACGTGCTTCAGTCAAATCAAATACGCTCTAAAAGGAGGCCGAGTCAAGAACACCTTCAATGTACGAGCATGTCAGACAAATTAATTAAAGTAGTATAGGTAAAAGGCTTTTATGAGAATCGTAATTGGCGAAATTCCTTAGCCTCTACTTAGTGGTAATGAAAACAAAAATGTTATATTTGCTATATCTGACACTAAAGTGGGGTTGATTTAATAACTGAAGTAAATTGTATCTACTTTTGGTCTAATAAATTAATACCGTTCATTGTAATATCTAAAGTTTTAAGTCCTAAATGGTAAATATGAAAAGATATAGGTACTAGAGGTATAGGTACTATTATTTGTACAAATGTTTGCCTTTTACCTTTGATAGTTAACATCGTTAACTTTAAAGCCTTTAAAGGATATTTTAGTTATACGAAAGTTGCTCTTAATAGCGTAAATTTGGGCTCCGGCGTGCCGCATCTCCCAGCCGAGGGATAACTGTCATATTCTGGCACAAATTAATTTGTATCGAAGCACTTTGAAGCCGATCAGCGCGCCTCCGCCATGGATCCAATAAAGCTTTAGACGCAGTTCTACGTCACGGTACTCGCTATTCAAAACGGTTAGAAAACTTTATTTTCTTAAACGAACAATTTACTAGATATTTTTCAAAGTAATGAATCCCCGTCTGTTCCTTACATAATTACAAGCGGCATTTTGCTGGAAGTCATATTGTAAGTCGCTTAAGAGTATATTTAAATTCCACAAATAATTAATAATAAGTAATAATTAATACTATATTAGTTCTTCGCGGAGAAGATAAAACCTTTTTGAATAATATTTTTTATGAATAAGAAAACATAATGTCGGTCTAGGAAACATTTTAGCACTATACGAACGTAATGTTCCTTTTCACAAGAAATAAATGTTGATGAACTCATCAATTGATTATAATCTTATGAGATTTTATATATTTATGTGAAGGCACCATCAAGGAAATGGTTGCTACACATGAAATATGTAACCACACGCAGCGTGTGAAAATAACGACAATCAATGAAACATAAACGTTCGACAAGCTTGAACTACTCCTACCCTATTAACAATATCATTACGAGCATAGGCACAGTGTATTCTAACAAATCTGTTGTAAGCAAAAACATAACATCGCTTTTGACTTCCATTTCACCAGTCGATCAGATTCACCTCGTTAGGCGTAATGAAAGGGCTTGGAAATCGACGGACAAACCCGCAGTCAATAGCTAGCGATCGGTAATTAAGAAGTCTGGGCGGCGATCAATCAACGTCGCGAGACAAAGGATAGCTAGCTACAGAAGGGTGGCGACCGTCGCCCGCCGCCCGTACCCGCTTAATAATTACTGTTTTATGTAAACCGGTCGCTAACTCGCTTACGTTCCATTTCAACGTAACCTATCTAACTAATAAATCAACATATTTATATGTTGCGGATTTCTTACTTTGTTTCACAATTGACTTATTGTTGTAAACTTACTATTTATAAAAATTCGTATCAAGGAATTAATTTTTAATGAATGGTTCCTTTTCTTAACTTCCACCTTTCACATTACCAAATACACCTCAATAATGTATAGGATGATTTGAATTCCGTTTATAATTTGTCCAGGATTTGGAAATATACGACGCAGTGGTGGACGTGCGGTGCTACGAGCTGACCGCCTTGTTCCTGTGTTCCTTGTTCGTGCCCAAATGTGGGCCGCTGGGACACATGGTGCGGCCTTGTCGGAGTCTCTGTCAAGGTAAGCTATACCTATAAGATTTCGATATAAATGCACCAATATTACTCTCTGTAAGGTTGGAGATATTTGGCACGCTTTCATTGCCTACCTCATTAGTGCCCAGGTGTGAAGATATTTATTTATATACAATATATACATTATTTATGTATAATATTATATATAAAATTTGTATTGTGTAAAAATATTTTTTGTTGTTATGTAGCAAGCAATTTATTAACAATTATTTATTTATTATTGGGGGCAATGGAATACCAATCAAATTTTATTGCAATCACAATATATTGATACTACGAATGTACTCGTGAATCATGTATTCGGAATAATCGTGCATCGTAAACGCAACGAAACAAAATGTTGTTCGCACGCATGGATAAATCGTCCCATCCAATCTGCGCCATCGACATTAATGAATGATAGCTTTAGAAATAATAACTGTCGATGTCTGTGCGCTCTCATAAATTCATTTAAATTGTAATTTATTATAACTATAAACTTCATGGACATAACAATTCACGACTAGCGCATCGTATTACTAATGCTCACGTTACTATAATAATATTTTCAATGATTTGATAAAACAGAAACGATGCGAAGATGTGGCTTCTTCCTGGAGGTGTTCGGTCTCTCGATGCCGGACTACTTGCAGTGCGAGATATTCCCCGAGTCGACGGACACCGACGTGTGCCTCGGCAACCGCGAGGTGAAGGAGGCTCGCTTCCGGGCCGCTAAGCCCGGTGAGCTACCGCGCACACTACCGTTGTGCATTCAAACCCGCTTTACATTTACGAATTTAGTATGACAAATTTTTTAACAGGCCTGAACTCTAGTGTGAATTTCCATTTTGTCTCAAATGTAACGTTAGTAGGTTAATATTCTTTGAATATCTGTCCAGTCTGTTCTACCGGCTTCCAATGCGACATGAATCGCTGCATCCCCCACGACTGGCGCTGCGACGGCCACGTGGACTGCGCGGACCGCTCCGACGAGCTCAACTGCAGGGTCTGCAAGCGCAGCGGTGACGTGCATTGCGGGAACCAGCGCTGCATCTCGCA
Source organism: Passova gellias (assembly GCA_018249975.1). Lineage (NCBI taxonomy): Eukaryota > Metazoa > Arthropoda > Insecta > Lepidoptera > Hesperiidae > Passova > Passova gellias. The sequence continues at coordinate 16,746 of DWUN01000172.1, forward strand.
AACGCACTTGTGCGATGGCAGGGTCGACTGTCCTTGGGGACAGGACGAGAGGAACTGCTGTGAGTGGCCTTTTTGTGACTAGAGATTTCTAAACGACGAAAGTGTTTGTGAGTAAAGTTGAAAATTCAAATTCTAGAAGACAAAGACGTATTTCGGATGAGATGTTTGAATTTTGTTATAACTAATGCGCAGCCGTAGGAGATACAAAATACTAATATTGCTATGAAATGAGTTCCGTGTATTGGTTTCCAATGCGAACGTTTAAAACAGTATTCCTTTCCAGTAAGGCTTAGCGAAGCTAACGGAGACGTAGGTCGTGGCGAGCTGCAGGTGTATCGAGCAGCCAACCAGTCCTGGTTCCCCGCCTGCATTACCACGCTGGACGATAGCACGTCGTCTAAGATCTGCTCGATGCTTGGATATTCGTGAGTACTTAGCATCTTCTTAATTTTATGTACCATCTCCATTCTGGGATTTTTGAACGTCATTCTGTTTCAAAACAGTCAAGTTTGATCAAGTCTCAGGTACTGCACTTTTATGTAGATATTTCAACTCGCGGGTGGCTTACATTAGCTTAGGTGCAATAGAGACTAGGGAAAAAAACCGTAGGCAAAAACTCTAGATAGCTAGAGGCAAAAACACCGTACCGCACCGTAGGCAAAAAAGCCATAAACGGTTTGTATGGTGTATTAAAATATATGTTTATCGTGAATCCTGGTAACTAGGTGGGTGAATAAGAGCGCAGCGGTGGGCGGCGCCGGGTCTCGTGCCGGGCCTGGCCACGTGGTGCCCGTCCAGTACATGCAACACGTGCACGGCGTCGCCCAGTCATATAGAGCCTTCCAACGGAGCGAGGGGGGGCTGCTGCGGGAGCTGAAGGACTGCCGGCGCGACACCTCGAGAATACAGCTCATTTGCAGTAACTATGGTGAGTGACGAAAGCATCTATAATAGTTCCTTTGTCACGGCAAGAAAAGGCAATGTTTCTCTTTGCTGGTTGTTAGGGGAACACTTTTATATGACTCCTAATAATTCCTAGGTTTCGAGTGACAAAAAAATATTTACGGTTTGATCATTGCGACATGCAATTATATTCTGGAATGATTAGTACATATTGTTTGTAGCACCGCGTTGGGCGCCGAATAGTGTACCGTGTACTTTACGAACAACAATTTTTATATCATCCATATTTGAAACAAATATATCAAGTTTACCATTGCAGAGTGATTGCTCAATGTTAACAAAGAGGAATTGTTTTCTGTGAAACGACTGCAGTACAGTAGCGGGCAGCCGTTCGTCCGTCAGCCGCATGGCGACGGCTGTGACGGTCATGCGGTGCGCATTATTATTCCTACGCATTTCTCCTCACTTCTTATTGAAATTAGCTCAAAAGGTTATCAAAAACAGTATCATTGTATAATTTAAAGCGCTTCATTGATAGAACATCACAATGCCTTTATTGAAAGAATTTACGGAACCGATACACTGATACCTAAGTGGTTTAGATTCCTGTCACCCCCACCGGAAATCTTGCCGCGAAATTCTCGCACTTCTGACCATACAACTTTTTTTGTGTTTTTAATATCGAATATTACCAGTTTTAATAGCGGAAAATTAAAAGTTTTACATCCATCAAAAGCAATCAAGAAAATCAAGTGAGTTAACAGGTTTACTGTTGACTTTTTCTTTACGCTCGAGTAGAAAAAAATCATATATACCTACTCGAGAAGCACCTCCGAAATACAAATGATATCTGAAGCTTATAAAATATACGGGATCGTGATGTGCGTCAGCTGTGATTTTAGAAGCCCTTTCGAATATCTCTAGACAGGATGGATTTAAAATACGCTCAAACAGCGCGTCATACGGTTACCGCTATGTTTATGTAAATAAAAGAGGCGCGATGTGTAGAACCTGTAAATGTTTTTATCGAAAAAAAAGTACCAAGATTTATCTTCATTTTATTTACGTCGCTCTAATAGTGTTTAGACATGACTCTTGAATATGTTTGATTAGTTTTTTCTTTTAAATAATTTTGGCTGTAATACTTTTTTATTGTATGGGATTCGTTTCGACCCTTGGCACCGCGTCGATCGCCATTTTTTAATACTTCCACTACCGTTATATTATTAGTTACAAAGGTCTAAAGGATTTTTTAATTTGCTCGAGCCATACTTAAGTCTTATGATTGAGGAAAGTAACCGTTTCGGAGGGAAATTGAAATTCCTCGCGTTGTAAAAGCACCACCGCAGCAATCATGGACACGTTAATAAACGCAGTCTATCTGCTCCGCTTTTATAGGATACTTTAACCGTTCGATGTAAGTTATCTGATCGGGAAGATGTTGGTGCTATGAAAGATTCTCAGTGTTCGTGTTTCGTGGTGCGACGCCCTCCGCGCAGTAGTTTGTTTTATTCGTATGTTGGTGGCATTCCACGAATGTTTCGCGCAGCGAGGACAAAGTTCGCTGACGGATTTCTTATTTGTATACTTTCTACGTTTCTCTACCCAAAATATTTCGAACTTACACAAAGTAGTTTTACACGCTACTGCAATCCTGAAACCTACAAAATTAAATTTAAAAAAACAAGATAATTTATTAAAAATTACGTATTACGCGATGAAAAATATAGTACGAAAACAAAGTCCGTCGTCGCTTATGTCTATAAAATATGCCTAAAAATATCCATTCCACGGCAGCGCCATTTTGTCTGTTTACGTTATTACCTACATTTTTATTAGCCTTCATTTCCACGACTCGTAAAACATCCGCGCTGGGCATTTCGGTTCCTTCCTTGCGAGATGACCTTGGGGCGGTGATAAAAAATACGCCCCTATGTTAGTACTGTTCAAAAGAATAATCAATCAGGGGCTACGCTTGTTCATTGCTTCCATAAAGCAATCCAGAAGGGAGTTTGCTACAAAACTTTCTCCAATTAGTCGATTATGACAGGACTTGTCCGACCACATTCGAGATAATATCGCGCAAAACGCCAGGTCTGTTCTCGTCCTGTTTACCGTGTGGATTTATCAGTTGTTTCGTCCAGCGGTGAGTCTGTTCATGCAAGTGAATCAGTCATTATTGTATTATATTATATTATACGCATAGGACCAGCGATGGACGTGTGTGGTCTAAACTGATGATGACAATGGTCACTCAATCTTGCACAGGTTACAGGTTAAATTGTAAAGGTACAATAGCATTAAAATATGATTGAGATAATGTGTGGATTACAACTTGGATCGCCAGTGATGATGAAATGATTTTTGTTTTTTTTTGTTTGCACCTGTCATGTAATTTTTATTTCACAATTCAGTGAGGATCGACTGGTGGAGAATGCTGCTATACATTGAGTTCCTCCTTTTATGCCTATTTATCGGAGGTCAATAATCTAAATGAAAATATGAATATTTACCTCATGATTAACCGTCTATGGCTCATCGCTTACCCGGAAGCAGTATGACCGGTTGGAAACGTTTTGCAATTAGGAAGTGTCAGACGCCTGCATAATTTATTCTGTAACTGAGCGTACTTATGAATTTTTTTCTATTTTTCCGTTTTCACCTGAACAAAATAAGGGGAAGTAACAAATTTACGACTGGTTTAATCATACCGCAAGTAGGATTTGTGGAACTATTCAACTGTGTCCTTTTAAACGAACTGAGAGGAATGAAATATACTCGTAAAGTTACATTGAATATTTCTGAGAGCCACAGCGTTGTACAGTAACAAATGATGTAAGATCTTCCACCCCTTATACCCTCGACGCGGGAGTATCTCCTCACCGGCAAAATATACCCAAAGTCGACCGCGAATCTTAATATGTAAGTTGGCGAACAATAACAATTGTTTATTGTTCCCTTTCAAACGATTGTTTATTGGTACCTTTCATCGTAACAAATAGCTTCGATAAAATTCTAACAAGAGCTTTGTAAGCGACGCCGTTTGTTCGAATTCCAAACGGACAGCTCAAGCCTTACAATTTCCTATAAGAAAAATAACGAAATTACCTGTTATTGGATTTCGAACGGTCTTTATTTCTTTATGAGAAAATCTTTACAAATACAAAATAACAAATGCTAAGGTAAATAAAATATCAGGGTATATTATATAAAGTAGAATAGGCGTCTGTCGTTCGTTAGTAAACTCAGCCGGTGGAATTCTTTAGTCTCTGCCGACCCCAATGGGAAGCGTGCACTATGTATTAGCAATGTTCGATGTGAAGTCGAATTCTTAATAAGACCTATCACGAACTGAATTTACAAAAACAATCCCGTTTCTGTATATACAATATGAGAGGTCGGCAGACGTCCGCGGACGGCAGCCACCGCTAGAAGCCGTTGTCTGCTAGTTTGCTACATTTTTCTCTTAAAAGATTGCAATTTTATTATTCCAATGTTAATTATATTTATACCTCACGTGTGACTGGCATCAATTTTCCGAACTACGCGAAGAACAAGCCCACAATGAACACCGGCGGCAATACTGAGTGTGTGCCCTTTCAGGGGGTAGCGCTGCACCAATGACATGTTGTTTTATATTTATATATATATATTTTTTTTATTTTCTCTTTTTATGTTGTTTCGTTTATATATTGTTTGAGTTTTATTTGTTTATTTGGTTGTTTGTGTTGTTTTTTGTATCATTCCGCTGTATAAACGTTTTTCTTTCTTTCTTTCTTACTTCCAATAACTCACTCTAATAGAACATAAATACTAACGGACTATCGACGCGAATGCCAGAACCGTTCAAACAGAGGACGTTAGAAGTTTTCTCATAAAATAATTTCTTATAATTGTCACTAGTTCTAATGGTCGGATTCCTCGAAGCCTTCGACTATCGCTAAAGAAAACTAATTAAGCCCGCCAGAACCAACACCGCCGCTTAAATTTCTTTAGAGGTCATAAATACTGAAAGGCGATCGGTCAAGTGAACAACGAACCTTGGAAGTTCGCAGCAGGCCTCAGGTCGACTGACATCGCGGGTGTCATTACCTGTGACGACGGCTGTAAGGGCGCGATTTAATTCGATCGCCGCATGACTCGGGGGGCGCTGGTATCATTTACGGGTCAAATAAAACACCGCCTTAACTCGCCCGGACCTGCTACTATCGACCGAGTGAACTTGGAAACTGACATAAATGCAAGCTTTGAGGTTGAGCCTCGTCGCCTCGTTCCGAACGTCTTGGTCTCAGATTCTAGTTTGCACCTTTTTACAATAATATCTATGTGTATGCGCTTAAGATTCAATTTCACTCGTCGTAATGGCGAAGAGCATCGCCAGGAAACTCACACATCGTGTTCTTTAGAGCGCGTGAATGTTGCCAGCTCGCAGTTGCTCAGCGTGGCCAATCATGATCCAATACATTCTTTGCAAGAAGAATTTCTCAATGGATGTGACAAATATTTATACCGCTATACACGTTGTAAGGAACGAACCTCTCGTAGTTTTAACGCGCCAGTAACTTCCAAGCGAACCATCAATTACGCTAAACCGGGTGCAATCGACCCTTGTGAGGAGGGTGGGCGGTACTGGCGGAAATGTCACAAAATTATGCACGCGTTAAACGGTACACAAATCATTTTGTTCCGGCTGTTCTTGAGTATATGACAATTGTTCAGTTTAGTCATTTTTAAGCAGCACTTAAGTGATAGATACTGAACAAACTAAATCAAATAATCGGTTACAAGTCCGATTTCTCAATCGTCAGAATAGCATATTTGAGTACGTTCGATGCACGCGTAGAGCTGACGTACCTAAAAGACCCGTGGGTACTTTCCAAATGAACTTTAAGTACTTATAAAACAAGCAGGCACTTCTCATAAAGGTTAGTGTTGGCCGTCTGTATTTAAAATGCATTTAAGGCCTCGAACGATGTTTAATAATTGTAATGTAGCGGTAACAAGCGGAACAGACTACTCAATCTGCTCTATGAAGGCCTCCAAACCTTTTGTAAATTTGCCACTAGCGCTCACCAGTCGAGGCAACATGCAGTGTGTATTACGCGAGCTACGACCTTTGCGCATGCCAGTATTTATACACACGTTAAACGCATTTGTAACTAACAATGTTTAAGATTTAAATTTCCAATTCGGTATTGAAGGTTTAATATATAAACTGGCCAAATGTCAGACACGCTGACCGCCATTAAAGGGAAAAATGTCGATTTTTATTAAATTCCTGCCGAGAAGATTTTGACATGAAATAAATTGACGAGATTTCGTTATCGTAGCATTTCACGACACGACATATACATCGACGACACGATATGCGATACGATTTAGTCTATACGATATATGAAGTATTCATTAAGTTTACGTATCGTTCAATACGTATTGTTTCAAGACAGCACAAGGTACTCCCACTGGAACGTTTAAAAGCGGAGTATACATAATGAAGAATTGATTTATTCCAATGTTTGTGAACTTACGAGTACATAAAACTTTAAATTTGAAACTGACGTATAATAATTGTGTCGCACACTGTAAGGAGACTGCGGGAACAAGCTATGAGGCATGTCGCCGGGAATATATTGCGTCATCACTCATCGTCCACCTGAGAGTGCCGGGGCGCGCCAGGACACCGGCCATTGTTACGGCTGCTTTATTGCTACTGGATATTATCCGAGACAGGTCAAATTATGGTTATACGTCGCTTGTCAGACGATACATTTGGAGGAACGACTAACATTTTATATGTCGCCGTGGCCGTTTCATCCTAAATTATGCTATAGTTATCAGAGAGTTGTTAAAGTACTTCGTGAATCTAAACAAACCATTACATAGTTTTACACGGCGATTCAAAAAAATCGCATCATAATTTCTTTTACTGAGTGGGTTTTGAACTTAATTCGGAGTACCCACAGCCGTCGACGTCACTGAGCGGTAAAAAACAGAATAGCTTTTTTTCGCATTAATCAGTTAATTGGATGACCGCGGTAAACAATCACTTTACATTAGCGGCGGTCGAGATAAATAAACATTATTCCGGCGAACCCGACGTTAAGCCGTTAGATGAATTAATCTGAAAAGGCTTGAAATATGTTTAACTTTCAAACTATCAGAAAGTCGCGGCGGCCACCTGCGGCTCGCCATGCAATCCGAGGTTTGTCCGCCCGCAATACGCTTTCCTTAATTGTAAGTTGCGGGATTGCAAAACTTTCATTATTTCCCCGTAAGAGCCGACTTGTGGGCGTGTCAAGTGTCGGCGAGTAATCCGAGCCACTGGCTATTTCAAATATGATATTAATAAACGTATCATTCCTCGGTTTTTTTGGTTCCGATAATAAAAATAATTGGGGAAATTTCACAACCGGTTATCTAATTCAAAGGGAGGCAATGAAATGTCTGTGACACGGTAACCGGACCGCCGATACACATACACATATGTCATACAATGTAAGACAAAAAGTTGAAAAGTTCTCTCATTTGTAATATTACCTTTTTATTGTGAAGGATCTTATTTAAATGCGGAGCACATAAAGTTTCGTAAAAATGCTCGAGATATTAATGTTCTAGTTACTGATCTATAGCAGAATTATTATAAAGTTTATATTCAACAGAACCGATAAAAATAATTAGATACACGACGGTAATTTATGTCAAGGAACATTGTTTTTGTACATGAAGTCTTGAATATATTGTATGCAGGGAAACATCTTATGAACATTTGTCACCGTTTGTAGTTTAATGAATTGTTCAAGACGTTTTTTAGTTTATTGCTATAGTTTTATTAACATCACGATACCTTATGACTTGCACCACAGAACTAATTGTTTGCCCGGTCTGAAAAGGGTTATGCTTAAATTTCAATTTAGAGACCGCCGGGCGAGAGGTGAGCGAACAAAGCCGTTATTACGCGACTTTAATATCTACCCGCAAAATATCATCTTTCTTTCTTTCTTTCTCTGTCGCTGGCTAATCCTATCGTTAGGAATCGTATTATTGTTGTTGTACTTAGTTCGTGGGTTACGTTTAAGACGGTTTAAAAACAACAATATAATATATAGTTGAAGAGAACAAGAATCTTTAGGGTTGAACGGGAGAGTACAATTTGGCATAGTATAGTAAACAGTATAAACAGGCATTCTATACAAACAGCCATTTTCAATTACAAATAGTTTTCATGGCAACATATCTTAGACAAACACGAAAGTTCTAGCGAATGACTAAAATACAGTCATGTTTTTAATCATAGAAGTTATGTTTGTATCTTCTATTCGTGGACTACGTTAGTGTACGTGCACCATCAATACACACACACACACAATATACTATAACAAATACCTATCTTTGTTGGAAGAGTGCGGCAAACGCCGCGTAGTAGGCGGGGCGTCGAAGCGCATCGTCGGCGGAGTGGAGGCCTCGCCCGGAGACTGGCCATTCTTGGCTGCCATCCTCGGAGGACCCGAAGAGGTGTTCTACTGTGCCGGTGTCCTCATAGCCGACCAGTGGGTGCTCACGGCTTCGCATTGCGTGGGCAAGTAAGCGGATCAACTATAATAAAATATCATGATTGCAGTACTACTACTAATTGTACTTTCTCCGATCTGAGGTAACTTTCATTCATACGTAATATGCAGACATATAGTTATCCCCGCAGCCACTCCGACGTGAACGGCTGGACCATCCAGCTGGGCATCACGCGGCGCCGCTCGCACGCCTACTACGGCCAGAAGGTGAAGGTGAAGCGCGTGGTGCCCCACCCGCAGTACAACATCGGCGTCGCTCACGACAACGACATCGCGCTGTTCCAGGTGCGATCGTTGCTCGAGATAATCTGGTAACTGGCGGAGTGCTCGTAACACTAGCGTGTTGCAGATTTACGTCTCTTTCTAATATTTTAGTTTTATTTAAACCCACAGTTAGCAGATATAAAATAATGCGGAAAAACTAGCGTAGCAGACCGTCCTAGTTTCTCACTGTAGAACTGCTATTCAAATCGTAGTTTTTTAAATTCGGGGTCGGTAACCGAGCCAAACATTGATATTGAAAATCTGATTATTCTGTAATGTCCAGCTGGCCGTCCGCGTGCGCTACCACGAGCAGCTGTCGCCGGTGTGCCTGCCGCCGGCGCAGCGCGCGCTGGCCCCGGGCACGCTCTGCACCGTCATCGGCTGGGGCAAGAGGGACGACAAGGACAGTGAGTGCTTATCTTCTCTTTTGCGTTTTATTAGGAATTATGTAGGAAAACGAACGGTTTGTTCAAATCCGCAAAAATCTTTTGAACGTCTTGCGGAGCTGAAATCAATCCAAATGGAAAAAAAAAGCTTAAAAGGTAATATTGTAAAAGATATTAGTACAATATTAGATAATTTTCATATTTTATGATCAAGGTTTTTCCCTCAACCGTCGATAGATAATTGAAGAAACCCAAATCCCCCTGGCAATGCACATAAAGTCAAGCAAATAAACAGTATAATCCAGGCAGGCTCGATATCACTACAAACATCTTTTATAACTTTCATATCACATGTTTGTCTACGCACTCTCCCGCCTTTCACGTTACAACACAATGTTCCTTTGTTCCAAAGCAATAACGATGCGTGCTTTCGCCAGACTGACATTTGACTCGGGATTGCGCCATATCCGAAATATATTGACTCGTTCGCTTGAAACAAATACGCGACGCGATGGAAAACTAACAACGATTCTTTAGAAAGGGTTAACGCTCGTTCGGGACGTCGGCTTCTGTCCTGACGTTGGAACTAAATATTGTATATTGGAATGGTGTATTTATTGTCGTCGGCAATAAAGCAGCTCACCTTTTATCCGAATCATTGCTCACTTCTACGTTTTGTTACATGATCTCCAAGTTCTAACTAACAATCAAATCTTTGCGAGCATTCAGCAGACGAAGACCGTTTACCGTGGCCTGCCAGCCATGGCATTTGAAATGGCCTGCCAGCCTTGGCGCTGGCTGGTGCCGGAATATAGCGGTACATAACAATAACACGGTCTTTAACGACCAACTGCTAACACTCTTGTGTCACAAATATTACATAGCAAAACAACAATTATAATCAAAATAATCCGAATTCTTTATATCAGTGACGACTTTGGAAAGTCCATTTATTTTTTGTGACGTGCTACCTTATTCGCTTACCGTTCGGCGGCCCGTCTGTCCGTTTGCTAAAATAAGTTCTCGTCAATTGTACACGTGTGGCACTTCATCGGAGTGGTTGTCGTCAGTGTCAGAATACGAGCCGGCGGTGAACGAAGTGGAGGTGCCGGTGCTGAACCGGGACCTGTGCAACCAGTGGCTGGAGCACCGCGACCTCAACGTCACCGAGGGCATGATCTGCGCCGGCTACCCCGAGGGAGGCAAGGACGCGTGTCAGGTACCTTACCTTACCGTAGTTCCTACGGCTTGTAGCATAAGGCTTAGTCGTAAATTGTACCTGTTTCTATGCGAAAGAGGACTTTTTTTGTTTGATTTAATTTGTAAATAATTTTAATTTTCTCATTTCGGATCCTACTATAGGGTACCCGCGCAGTGGTTCACATAACATTACCCTTGTACCACGTTTCCCTGATATGATTGTATATTTTTCAAAGACAATATTCTCCATCAACATTATTACATGTAGACGGGTAGTTTACCAATCAATACGAATTGTTTCAAAGAAAAACACAAAAAAACATTTGTTAGGTTTATTCCGGACAAATACGACAAAATAAACGGTTTGTCGTATATTATCTGCCAGTACCTACTCTGTTTGCCCCAGATCGCTGAAGGACATTTAAGCCGGAGTATTATCGTAAAAACACCACGACTTTATTATACATATTATATTGATTACTAATTAGTGTTCACAATTATTAGCTTTCGCGTTACACCACGAGATACTCGTATCTACACATTAATTTTTGTTTTTAATATTGCACTTTAATTGATTTAATGTATTCATTATGCAGCAAATTCCACTCCATTACATGTCAAATGACACTGAAAGCTCTGGTTTTGCGTCACGCCTCCCCATAACTACAACAATAATCGAACTCGGGAAGTAATGTTTAACGGGCCGGCCGCAGTATTGTAGCTTACGAAGGAAGTAAGAGGATCATTTGATTTGACATAACGACATGTAGAGATTACAAGGTTGCCCTTTATTGGAATCTCTGCGGAAACTTTATCCAATATAATTATATCTAATGTGAATGGTCCCAATTCCATGTCGTAGCGTTTAAAGTTTTATAATGACAATCTCTACATGTATAAGCATGTTGTTCGCGGTGTACTGCAGTCGGGACGGCGGCCGACACCGGCCGCTCGCACGGCCAGTTGTCCACATTTTACTCCGTCGCCTTAGAACGGATATTACGTTTTTCCACAAACTTATTACCTCCTGCACAAATATTAGCAGAGCTGGTAGAATTTCTTCGTATTTACCTCTTCGCGTTGAGTACGTAATATCGGGTCGAGATATTGGTATCTCGTAACATCACGCCTGTAATCCCCGAAGGGGTAGGCAGAGGAGTGTGTAGTACGCCCCCACATTTCACCAGTTACGTTTAAGTCCCAAATGGAATAGGTGGTGAGCCTATTGCCATGCACCGGGCACACAT
>DWUN01000173.1:0-28291 GCA_018249975.1 Passova gellias
CTTGGCCTGCGTGGTAGATCATGGCCTAAATCCCTCTCACTATGACCAGCAGTGGACCAACAAAAGGGTCAACAAATAAAAACAACCTGAACATGTATTTTTTTATTATTATACCGTTACAGTAGGTCGAAACGTCGAAAGTACACAGAGAGCAAATAAGTGAGACATTACTTTCTGTGATATTTCGTGTTTTTCGCTTTCGTGATAATTTATATGTAGCTAATTTTTAAATATTTAAAACCCTGGTGTCATCGCATCAGGCGGTCAGTCAAATTTCTCTTATTTTATCTTTATTTTTAAATTTCGTTTGTTACACCTTCAGAAAAAAATACTTATAAAGTCAAAGACAATTGTTATTTATTTTCCTCTCGATCCTTGCAAAAACTTACTGGAAAACTCTTTTATTTATAGCAATATCTTAAAGGTTACAGTACTTTAAACATACTTAGGTGCCTCGATCCTCCCGCTGTCCATGTTCCGCTGCCACACCGCGGAGAAGCCCCCAACATCAAAAGTCCCCTTAATGGCCACTAGCGCCATCGCACCAAACATCGCCGTTATCTGGATAACGTCTGTCCATACCACAGCTTGGAGACCACCCTAAGAACAGAAAGAAAAATATATTGAGGGGAGTAATTACTATTAAACTATTTTTCTACATGTATCACTAGGCATAATTCATCCCGCCAGCTTCCGTATTAATCGATTTGTTGGAATGGAATGTCGAATAATAGCAAGAAATTTCATGCCTTTACATGAAGCAACCTCTCCACAGTGGGCATTAGTGTCTAGGTACTTACAGCGCTAGTGTAGAAGATGCAGACCAAACAAACAATTGGCGTAATAATGTGTATGTCCACTCCGGTTACTGAAAATAATATGCAGTCAGTTATTCGTAAATATTACAAGTAAGTTATTCGGAGAAAAGAAAAAATTTGAGTCACGAAAGGTGTTTTTTTATTAAGAACATGTTAATTCATTTACCTTGATTAAAAGCCAATGCAGGCACATATATAACAATAGGTAACCAGCCTATCTGAAATATAAATTTAACAAGTAAAAAAATGTGTAGACCCTTTACAAGTGATTTATTGTAAGATAGAAAATAAAACGCGGCCGCCACAAATATTAAAAAAAAATTTACTCACCAAAGTAAATGCAAAAAGGATCGATCCATACAATCTAACTCTATTATCAAATCTCATTGATAAGTACTGAAAAAATACAGAAAGACCTTAGATTACTACATTCAGTATCTACCAAAGATTCTTAAAACCTATAAGAATTTCGATACCGGTGGTAATACTTTTCTATTGGGATAAATTCACGATTTTTTTTTATTGTACTATAAAAATGTTAAGGAATTTCTTGTTTTAAAATATAACAGTATAATCGTGTTAAACATGACATTTATTTCTATGTTTGTTACGCGACCGATCAATTTCAACGTCTTTAAGCTGAAAGACCCCTCCTGGATTCAAGTGGGGAAGCTGTTACCGCTGCACTTATTTATGACGCTAGACAGTAGTCATTTGCATTGTATTCCATATCACAATTTGCAGTTGACCAAAACAGTTACAATAAATAAGTTCCCACTCTTGTGAATGATAGTACTACTTCAGGTACTCAACGTCAGTTTTAGTTGAGATTGATCACAGACATTTATCGGCTATAGTGTGAAGTCCTAATTTTTTAATCCCGAACTTTTAGAAGGACTCCAGGGTGTATCTTCAAAAATTATTAGGATCTCTAAGGCAAGTTACCAGTACCTAAGGTTACAACAACAAATTAAGAAAAATAATTAATAATTACCTCGTAATTAGACGTGATCTTTAGTTCATGGAACACTGGCAGGTAGACTTGAGTCATTACGATCGACATTAGAAATATACCAATAATTATAAAGCCGTATTGGGTGCCGTGCATATAAACCTCCGTGGGAGATCCCAGTAATGTAATCCCCGAAACAAAACTAAAACAAAAAGAAATATTTTAAACGAACTCATTCCGTTTTTGGCATTGAACCACCGCCACTTCGCCTCTGCCGCAAAGCAACAGTGTTCAAAAATGTGTTTTGACATAAAATATGAGGCGGATAGACCTCATGACCTTAGTATGGTAGATCCGGTTTAGTAGAAACTCTCACTATAAGATTTCATATTGTTGATATTAATTAATATAAAATCTTCATCGCCTGTTAGTTAATTTAGTAATGAACGTCTTTGTTAGTTTTAAATTTCACTAAGAAGACGGTCCAATGATAAAGCAGAATAAACAGAGCATTGAAATAGTATTTGAATAGTGAGATTTTAAAAAAAGACAATAATATAGGCGTTATAAATATACAGTTCAATCTGTTTAATTGTCTGTGACTTTGTATCTTCAACGTATGATTTTAGTTTACTAACCTTGCTACCAGAGACATTGATACCGGAATGACTTTCATGTTCCTACCGCCGAGAAGATAGTCATTTTGCGTAGTCTGCTTCTTCATGAAACCCCAGTAAACGCCCACGAGTGCGCTGATAGCGAGCATAAACACGAACACCACATAATCCACCCACGAGAACGTTTGCAACTGATACGGAATATCGTTAACTTCACCCCCAATATCTCCCATTGTCACGGGTATCTGATAGCATGTGTCATATAGATATGACCCACCAGGAGGGCACCCACGTACCGATTGCACTTGAGGCCGCTGAGATATAAGCTCAATCTGTTACAATGAAACAATTACGATAACTCGCAATTTAAAACAGGATGTTGCGAGATCCCCTCAATAACAACTAGGAGCGAATCGGGAACCGACCAATACCTACTTAAAAACCTAGTTCACTAGTAACCTTTGGTACGAATCAAGATTTGATACCTCGATTAAAGGGACACGAAAATGCATTTTTAAATAACGACAATACCGATCTTCGGTTAACTGGTGCTTAAATAGCATTTAAAAATCGAATTGTTCTAACATAAGCCGAAAATACTTTATGCATTTTATAGTATGTTTGGCTACAATCATGTACATTGGCTATAGTAAAAAATATTCTATTGAAATAAAGACACAAGTCGCAAGCCGCTATTTAGCATAAGGGCTGATTTAAAGTGGTTGTCAAGAAAATATAAAGAACCTACAGGTCAAAACAGATTGACTTATGTATACACTAAGACAATTTGAGTGAGACTTAAAATTCGTAGTTCTGTTGTAGAATTAAGTAAAATGGTAATATTTCCGTGATTGAAAGGGAAATTACTTAGTTAACAATAGTAAAATTGTGCTAGAGCAAGGCTCACACAGGTCTGCAGGACAATTTAAAAGCTCCCAACGAATAAGTTACATACTCAAGACTCTCCACCAATTTGGTCTGAAGATGTTTAGCCCTATCCGATGTGCGAAACCAGTTTTCGAAGGGAATTTATTATACATACATACATAACTCGTCAATGTTGATTATATAATAATCAAGTAGACGAATACTCTCAAATAAAATTGCAATGACCGTGCATTTGAAATAAATTTATTCATATTATATTTTCTCCTAACAATTATTTCAAAAATCCATTTGATTCTCTCTTAACTTCTCGTGTTTCTAATCTTTCTCGAAGTAGCGCTTTCCCGAGGGCTTCGTCGAGGCACTTTGCTGCAATTCTGGAAATATAAAAGCGAACTCTATTGTGGGGAATACATAATTGTTATTTTACAGATATAGTTACAATTTCAATTCAATTTCTTTTGTATACTCAAATATAGGACATAGGTCATTCGGTTTAAGCACTGTAAATTATTTTGTTTACATTTGAAAAATAATCCTTACAAGCCTTGGTTGATAGCTATTTTCAATGTTCTGGAAGAAACACTGCCGGGTCCATTCAAACACATCATGCTGCATTTGCACTTTACATCATCTATCTTTTCCAACTGATCGGCAGTGACATAATACTTCGGATTTCCTGTCACTCCAATAACAATTGAAACGACACAACACGTTTCCTCTTCAGCTGTAGGGTCCACAACGCATATGTCGCCTAATTTACTCAGTGTCACCTGAATAAAAGAAAACATTCTTATGTTTATTCATTTTTTTATTCAGGTCACTAACATACTGTACACTTTTATATGGTTACAGTTACAAGTTAACATACAATGCTAAGTGCCAGCGTAATTATAAGCGACGACAACAAAGCTGAGGATACATCATATCTAAAACATAACATAACAAAGTCATATCACTCAAACGACGAACACAACTTTCTCAGATATTAAAAAAAAATAAAAATGTTGGTACAAATATCGGAATGTGAATAAAAATAATAAAACAAAATCAAAATTATGAAAAGTTAGGTTACAAAAATGGTAATGAACAACTGGTAATGATAAAAATACCTAAAATGATAATAAATGACTGAATATTAAATAACTTAGGTATATTATTTAATATTTAAAGGTTAAAAAAGTAAATAAATAAAGGAAGATTCTTACCAATAGTGGCACTGTGCCTACATTTAGGAATCTGCTGTCATATGGGTCATCAGATAACTGTAAGTCGACGGTGCCGCCGTCCATCACTAAAGCGTTTACAAACGGTATACGCGTGTTAAACAATGCAGCTTTCACTGCAAGCGACACAGCATCGCACAAATTGCCACCACATTCTAAAATCTGGAAGACAAATTTCAAATAACTATTTCTAGAGGTTTTTTTTATGAAACAAATGCCAGATAAACATGCAGTGTATAATATATAGGTATTTGTTTCATATTTATACCCCTCATTTTTGTGCAGTGTAGCGTTAAATTCACAGATAGAATGTTTTTATGAACTATCATTGTGAAGCTTATGCACATTCTTACACTTGCTGTTAACTCTTATATTTACTAAGCTTCGCTTCAAACTTTACAGAAAAACTACCAACATTTTGATATAGGATTGATATGGAACAGTGGAAAGACAATTTGATGATGATCTCCTTCATAGACTAGGGGCCGGCCATACAGACAGTTCCCAGGCTATTGCGAAAACAGGCACACGAAAATAAAACACAGTGGGTTCTAAGTCATAAAAAAGAAAGCCTTCGAAGCAAGCACAAAATTCAAATCATGCCAGTGGACCTCTCATAGCGCTTACCAATATATCTACATACAGTTTCCAGCATTGTTTCCCTTTAAGTATACACAACTGTTTCAAATCAAAGGCCTGTGAGGAATAGAATGCTTGTTTGAGCATATTTGAAATGTTAGTCGCTAGCTGTTCCCCGCCGCGACCCTCAAATTCAGGAGTGGCATTTGCAGAACTGTAAAATGGGTTAACATTTAATAAATGCATAATAAATAATTAATGATAATTTTGATACAGTAACAGAGGTGAAAAGGCAAGACCTAGTCTTTACCTATCCATATGAAAAATAGATCTAGCTTAAAACTATTAAAAATTTCCCAATACATTAGTATTGGGATTTTTTTAAAAGTTTTAAGCTCAATAATGATGATATAATAAATACATATGATGGAATACACTTCAGCATTCACAAAAAGGGGAACATTTTGGCTATATAATGCCAATAGATTGCAGGAGTTTCAAATGTAATATGTGTAACAAAAATAGTGCTATTAAACAACTATTGACAAGAATAGATAAGACAATAGATTTAAACATATTACAAGCAGGTGTCATTATACCTTCATAAAAATGTATTGGAATATCTCATGATATACTCGTGTCTTCTGTTTTCTGCCGGACAGACTAATGAGGCTTGTTTAGCAAACGCTTACTATGGCATTACATCAAAAACAGTATTCCTTAACTTTTTTTGTAAATAGGCCTGCATTTGACTATGGTTCACCTGACGGTAAGTAATGTAGCGGACTGTAAGTAAAGTCTGCTAAAGAATATTGAATTTTGGGTTCAGTGCATAACAACTGAAGAAACATTTAATTAACACAGCAAACAGATATGTATGTGAAGGATACAGTAGTAGAGGGGAATAAAGCTCTGCATCATCTCATATCGTACTTAACCCACCAGTCAACAAAAAACTCAATTTTTCCAGCATCTGGATTATCCACGGTCGGAACATCAACCTCTGTTTTTACTCCAACAAGGATATCTGTGTTAGCAAGTCTGAGCCTAGCAGAGCCACTAGCATGGCTTACCACATCAGTCTCAAGTTCCATAGGTCTGTAATCTATGTTAGCTCTCCCATCAGCTCTAAAATCTTCCTGTAATGGAAAATAAACATTTTCGTAAAGAGAACATTTTATTTCTACCTATTTCTAAAAAATTTCTTAAAAATCCAACACATCTTGTGAAAAGAATTAGTACATAGTTTTGGGTAACAGATGTGGATTTCTACCTATTACTATTGGATCGTAAATGGAAAAGATATCTAGTAATAACGGGAACAATTAAAAGTAAATTTTTATTTTGGAAAACTGTTCCTTAACGGCATGCAAAATTTCATATTATAAACTTTATTTATGACGTATTCAAATAAGGTTCAGCAATGTATAGGAAGCCAAACGTATGCTTTTCCAAACTTAAAGATTCTGATATCGCAAAAGTTGAATGTACCTGGACTCCATGTAAAATATACACTCGTTCCATATGGCTTAGCAAAATATTTGCCATTGCTAATAATTTTTGGTACTAGTTCTTGAATTTATACTTGTTTACTATTTACTATTTTGAAAATTTAACAAACATGCGGAACCGCTGACAAGCTGACACCATATGACATGTTGACAGTTGATAATCGTTGACAGCTGCTTTTTAATATTACCTAGCTAAGAGTAGAACGTCAGTGTTAACGCGAAGTACTTAGGGAAGTAGAACACATAATCATTTAAAATAAACAATATTTCATATGCCGGTTTTCGAAATGAACTTAGAATCTGATAAGTTTTAATTTGTTTGTATATTCCAGTAGGATCTTACCACTTTTATGTAAAAGTTTACCGGCAAAACAACTAGCGATATTTTAATTATAATTTCTTAAAAGAACTTGTAAATATTAGTTTCCTGAAGGTACTACCAATTATTGATTTTTGGAATAACACATTAAAGGATATTGTACATTACATTTGTTTGAATAAAGGGCGTCGATTAACTCTGACCGCGATTTCGTTATTTTAAACGAACCGTTAATATCTTTTTTGCTTTCAGCTTCCACGTGTCAAGTTACCATTTCAAAAGAATTTTGATAAATCCAATCCTGCCGAAAACACAAATTACTCAAGTTAAGCCCTATAAAATTGGTGGAAGAATTACTGAAAATGTCTAGTGAAAACGAGCTATTAAAATTTCCAACTCTTAATTTGCCCCTTACCTACTCTCGATATTCATGAACAGTTACTGTAGTCAACCATTAGTATGCTATGCTTCAATACTTGAAAACACAAGAATCAAGTGAAAAAATAAAAATCGATATGCTCGACATGAATCGACTGTTTTTAATTATGCAAGTGAAAAACTTATTTAATAGATCACCTTATTTGAATACCAATCAATTTGACGGCCAAAAATAAACATTTATTTACCTTGAAAGTAAAATAGTAAATTATGGTTAAATAAACCTACTGATGTTTAAATAAAACTCGTTTGTAGGATATGTTTATGTAAATAAAACACCAATTGAATCCTGAACCTTTATTATATTACTTATAATTCCTAAACACTTCTTAGGCTTCATTCCAAATATCACTTCGATCGCCCCCACCACTATTTTTACGTAATGCAACTACTACATGTAATGTGAATAGTAAAATTCTACAATAAGATATAATAAAGGAATATAATAATAAGTTTATTAGTTGAATCTTGTTTTACATAATAATTAAAAATAAAACCAATTGAAGTAGGAATGTTGGAATATTTTCAAAACAATGCAATATCAATTGGAGGCCGAAGTTATTCATATATCAAGTTATATTGCAATGATTCATAAATTGATACATATAGATAAATGTGCATACACGACGATAATAATTGTTAAACTTGTATGGGTAAAACTACAAAGTTTTCAAATATCTACGGCAGGCTGGCTCCTAGGCATAGTAAGAGAAATGTACCAAGTTCCAATATCATTGTTCACAAGTTTGAGTACAATACTGACAATATAATGATTGTCGATGTTGATATATGCTGTAGTTAGATTTTCCTCTACAATATTAGCCCATGTAGTCACTAATATGTGTTCTATCTAGCCAACCTGCCATTAGCAAAGATACATCAATAAGCATTATTATTCAACACTGAAACACAACACTGAGACGTCAAAATTCTTTATATATACAGTGACAGCTCCTTATTTAGTTTCATTATTTGCGGGTGAAGAAATTGTAATCCTGTTTCTTTATTTGTGGATACAATCCGTAAACAAGATGGGGTTCCATGTTGATTCTTAACACATTGACATTGGCATATAAATAAAATAACCAAATAGATTAATACCAAACTGAAACAAATTTTGATTCCTCTGTCCCTATCTCAAATTCTGCCACAATAAATTGTAATAAATTTTGTGATTTCTTTAAGAAAATCGATCAATCTATAGAGAGAAATTTTATTTTTAAAAGGCAAATTATGAATGCTTCAGCTGATTAGCATTCTTAATTGAAAGACCTTTTAAAAGCAAAAAATAAGAAAAAAAGATCAAATCCTTGAAATCCTTGCATAAAGCTGGCAATTATGATTGATTGTATTTGCCAATTTCTCAATAAATTGATTTTATTTCAACATTCATTGTGTTTTTATTTTAGAACCTTAGAACATATCCCCATGTTTCTGTATTCGGGTTATAATTACGGAACGTATCCCCGCGAATAAGGAGCTTTTACTGTATAATAGAGTACAATCACCACTACAATATAAGTTTTTAAAAGTTTAAATGAGACTAATCTC
This sequence comes from Passova gellias, assembly GCA_018249975.1. Classification (NCBI taxonomy): domain Eukaryota; kingdom Metazoa; phylum Arthropoda; class Insecta; order Lepidoptera; family Hesperiidae; genus Passova; species Passova gellias. The sequence continues at coordinate 8,897 of DWUN01000173.1, forward strand.
AAAATGCATATTTAGATAAACGTGTAATAAATGGATCTGCAACGATCAATTTTAATAGTAGAAGCCACATTTTTATAGTGAATTGTAACCATGTTCATTACCAATATGGATTATCAAATCATGAATCGACTCATAATCCGACCAAGGAACCATCCTGAAGATCGCGAATAAGACGAGGAGGTAAATCACCATCTAGCATTCAAGTTCATGCTTTATAAAAATGTGGGCATCAGTTATTAAAATGTTTCACTCAGTTGCAGAAGGTCGAGAGCCCCTGACTTTTACTTGTTCTTGGGGTTAACAGGAGTCAGCAGGTCAAGCACTGATGCAATGTTGCCGTCCTTGCTCTCCAGCAGCTGGGTGAGCCAACCACCTTCATTGGTGAAACCCATATGCAGCATGTGCTGCACAGCAGCATTAATATGAGCCACTGAAACAAATCAAATTCAAATGTTGATTGGAGTATGTACCTGGGATTGAAACTTACAAGACACTACCAACGTTCACAAAGTTATACACATTTTAAAAGAAAGAATAACATCTGCAACAGCTGTGTCGAGGAAAACAAAAAAATATGAATGTCCAATAGTTTTCAATAACCACTGAAGTCTGAAGTAATAGCCCTAACTCTACTGTTTTAAAATATTGTCAGTCTGTATTATCATTGTTGTAGTACGTGCATGAGCACATTATCATTTGAAAAAAAATTGTAAGCATTATGTTCATCTTACTTAACCTGTACATTATTTCATATTTTAAACATATTTGTAAAGTACATTTTAAACTTTGCCATATCTTCTATCTATCGTGATATCTTCAATTATTACACTTATTCATAGTTTTCTTACTCGGATGGTGGGCACCAGGTTGAGGCTGACGTGGTTTGGCAGCCTTAGGACCCGCAGTGGCAGCAGTTTGTGCGTTGACTTGCGGTGCCGCTTGCACGGGCTCAGGTGCCTTGGCCGGTTCAGCTTCTTTAGGATCCAATACTACGTATTAACAATTAGATGGTAGGTCAATGACAATGGAATCAGCTATGTGAATTGCATGTTCAAAGCATGGCAAGCTTGTGCACAATACAAACGAAAACAAAATGCATGATAAATATAGCCCATGAATATCTGTAAGCATCACTTGACAAGATAACAGTTCCATTTACAAATGGTCGTTAATAGACTGAAACTTTGCTGCATTCCATTTTAGTCTTATTAATTAGAGACGACACTAGTTACACAGTAATATTAGTTTAAAATTAACATGGTCTATGTTGTGCACCGTTCACAAGATGATAATAGTAATTTAATTATTCATATTTATTAATTTGAAAGTAAAAGATGTAGTACAATTTATAGAATAACAATCTCCCCATATGTTTAGCATAAATTTAAGAGACCTAGAAATTATCAACTATATTCTATTTATTAAAACTCACCAGCAGTTGCAATATTCAGAGGAGGATACAGAGTTTGTCCCTCAGAAGTATTAACGCGAACTTGGAACTCCTCGGGGAGATTGAAGCCAATGGGCGCAGCGGGCTCCTTGGGAGCACTGGGTTTTATGCAAGCATCCAAAAGATCTAAAATGTAACATAGAACAAAGTCGTCATTAATGAGGATATAAAAAAAACAAAAATGAAAATTTGAATTTTTTTATTTATCACAAAATCTTGTATTAACTTCTGCTACGAAATACAAAGGCCATTTTTATTTCCTAAAGGCATTCTCACCCCATCAATGGAGAAAAAATATGTATTATTTTTATTTTCTTTTAGTTTGAAATGTATAAATAACTTTTGTATAATAATATTAGATATATTGTGATATAATTAAACAAATTAGCTACAAAATAACCAAATATGTACACCATTACCACTTACCCTTTTCCTTATTAATCACAGTCCAATCGTCAACTTTCTCCGGTGTATCTTCCTTCTTGGATTCTCCAGTTTGAGAGGCTGTGTCAGAGGACACGCTTTCCTTGTCTGAGACTGAGCCCTGTCTCTCGAGCCCGGGATCGGTCTTAGTCTCTTCCCCCACCTGAGCGTCATTGTTATTAGAAGTGGATGGCTGTGGCGCAGATGACTGGTTCTGCTTCTGGCGTGCAGCCCACAAATAGTTCATCACGCTCTTGGCGTACTGTTGGAATTGAACGTCCAGCGAATCTAGCTCACGTTGCCTGGCCGACGTCGTAGCCTTGGGGATCGGATTGATCGGTTGTTCCTGGCCTTGAGATTGTTGAGCTTGAGGCTTCGGCTGCGGCTGCGGTTGAGCAGCGTTCTCACGGCCGTCAGTGTCGACGTCCCCTGCGAGGTTAGCGAACTCGTTCATGTACATGGCGACGGTTTCCAGCCAGTTGACAGAAGCCCTGGGCGTACGGCGGCTCTCGCGGCGCTCGGTGGCGTGTTGAACGGCGCCATGTGCATTCTGATCAGCGGTACGACGCCTGCGCTCGCTGCTCCGCTCGTGTCGTTGACGCCGACTATTCTCCTCGTTGACCGCATTGACTACGGTCTTCAAAATGTGCCGCGAACGCTTGATGGCAGCTTTGATTACGGCACGCTATTAATAAAATTAAATAATCTTCAACTTAACGCTTGATTGTGTTTCTCACATTACAATCCAGGTGAGTGTTAATTTTGTTTTACGCAATGTTAATAGTACAATGTGATAATGGCTTCACGTCAAAAGTCTAAAAATATATCTGAATCAATGGTTAAAAAATTTATTAGTTACATTGCGCCTATTTCTCAGGACAGGTTATGTGGTTAGGTTTGATGTTGATCATAAGAAAATTGATACATTAAATTGTGTTATAATAATATGAATACTCATTCAATTTCTATACTAAAATATAGATTCTATTGTAGATATATTCATTGCAGACATCGTGCTATTATCATACTTCCATAGTACATAAAAACGAACAATAAAATTGTTTATGACAATAATTTCTTCGTACAAATATAAAATACATAGATGTACTATGTATATGTTGTAGATATTGTTGACTGGATAATTATTCGAATGTATGACTCACCTTCTTATCCATATGACACTGTTCTTGTTTTATTATCAAAGTAGAATAAGTTTATTTTCTTATCCAACATATGTTATTTTATTTTTTGTTTAACATGTTAAGGAAATTGCTCTGTGAGTTCCAGAATTTTTGATGTAGAAAAAACATGTAGACAGTGAAATGATATTGGTATAATGTATATATATAAAAAGTATATAATGCTATACGTACAGGCATAGCACTCACGGGCACTCGCAGCATGAAGTGCTCTGGGTGAAGCCCAGACCCCTCACACTTGGAGCACAAGTCGTAGTCATCACAAATGGTGCACTTGTAGCGGAATCCCACAACCGGTGCATCACATCCATCACACACCACACCGTAGCTCGGCATGCATGATGGAACTGTGAAAATATAAAATATCTTATAATTGTTAATATGTATTATTAATTAGCACTAACTAGTGATGCTCCGGATATCCATATCCACGTATATCCGAGGAAAAAAAAGATCCGTATCCATTACTTTGCTGGATGATCTGTTACCTTATTATTTTTAATTGAAAGGCAGAAAAGATATATATAGGTGAATAGGGAGAATTTAAAGAATATTAAATTTCATTCATTCTTTGGTAAACAAAGTAATCAAATTGATAAAAAAGCAATTAACATTAGAAACTCTATTAGGTCTGGCACAATGGCTTATTGAATACAACATATCTTTTCAAAACAAGAATGAATAAATATTTCTTAAGCAAGCGCGCTACATCGTACACTGCATCTTCGCTTACCATCAGCTGAGATAGCAGCCAAACACTTGACTGTTAAGAATTTAAAAAAAAAACAAATATGGGCGTGGTCACTCCTCATATACAATGTTACTGGATTTTATTAGCACATTCGTGAATATATTTGTCATTTGTCTACCACCAGCTATTTAATCCCAATAGATAACGGTAACAAATCAATCATATAGCAAATTTCAAATGATCAGTGTCATTAACCAATGTCGAGTAAAATTTGACTTTTACAAGACCAGCTTTTTTAAATTGTAAAGTAAATATTATTTCCTTCAGCTTGATATTTCTCCTTTAGTAGCGAGGAGGGATTTGTTTATGGTGGTTGACAATAATTAACTGTTACATTAAATTCATACATTATCATTGTAATACTATGACACCCCCGAGTCCCTAATGTAGTAGGAAGAAAGTAATGAGTGGCTAACGTCTCTTACTAATGTTTTACTTTTTTAAACGTTAGGAGATAAGCGAATGAACTGGCAGTAGTCACGAGTGATCTCTCCCACCAATGGACCACCATGGACATCTGCAACTGACGTCTAATAGGGCTGTAGGGATCGGGCTTAATCAGTGAGTATTTATTAGTAACAGGACGACAGGATTCCGGATTAGGATCATTAGGATCAGCCCTATCAGAAGTTTGTCACAAATGGGTCACTACTCCCGAGGGCTGACATGATCGCCTCTGGTATACACATGGACCCCCATCCATACCCTTTAAACTAAAATACAAGTTGTAATAACAATTGCTTCACAGCAGAAATAGGTGTAGCGGTGGTACTGCCCCGGGCGGACCATATACAGGTTCTACCATCTCCAAATATGTTGTTTGTATGTTCATCCCTATCCTCGTACAATAATGTGGCGGTTTTGAAGACTCTTGACTCCGTCATCAGACATTTTTTCACCTATTGGGTTGAGATAGAAAAGTCTTGGTCTCCCTTGGTACCTATCCATCCACATTCAAACTGTATAGCTGTCATGTCATTCTGTCATCGTCCATGCTTTATGTATGTCCGAACCATTGGAGCATTCCCTTTCTCATTTTTTGCCAATGCTTTACAATAGATTTACAAATAATGGTACTAATTTCAGGTAAAACGTACTTGGGACAATGTTATCAGCCACAGCGCTGATTTGCGGTTTCGGTGCAGAATCCTGAACATCGGCGCCCTTGCAGTGAACTTTTATTTTAACGACGTCCTTCATCTCCTTACAAGCGAACTCTACCTCTTCATTGTTTGTAATGACAATGTCATCGCCCTCCTTATCTAAAGTTACATAAAACAATATATCAAATCTCTTGTTAAGCAGAGATGAAAATATGACTGATTTTATATGCAGCGCTATATTAAGTTGTTGCATAGCATACAATAAGTCTACAATTAAAACATAATTTTATTAACTATCTGATAAGACATGATAAAGTCAATGTATCAACCACACAATGACTGGCCAATTACGACATTTTTGATATCAACAATGAGCTTCCTTCACTAGCTTTCCTGTTTAGAAAAGCTTTAGCTTTCTTAGAGGTATTTAGTGGAAGAAGTCCAGTATAAATAAGCTTCTGCACTTTCTTCATAGCAATATAGAGATGAATGTGTTGATTCAATATGCTAAACAATTCTGAAATATTGCGTTCAGAAAGCTACTTACACTGTACAATGAATTGGAACAAATGTACTGGAACAATGAATGATATCATTTTATGTACAAAGTAGCTTTGTGGCATATTAAGTATCTCTTTGTCAGAACTGTACGTAAACACCTTTTAGCACTTGTTTAAACAAAACTCATTTATGTTAAAATTTTAATGACTATTTGTAATAACCCGTTCCCCTTTCTTCAAATATTATTCTATAATAATACTACAACATATTTTACCAGTCCACATCAAAGTATACTCCTTGTTCTTCAGAGCAGGGAACGATAGGTGAAGATGCAAATTTAAGGTGCAAATGGCATGGAGTCTAGGCACTTCCAGGCTATGAATTTCTGGCTTCTCATTCTTACGCCAGTAGGTGTACATCTTAAGTTGTACTTTCTCCATGATTGCAATAATACCTAAAAACTAACATTGTTTCAATGATACGGCTTTGTCATGCCTAATGACAAAATTGATAGCAAATAGCAAAGTTATTTCAAAGTTACACGATCTCCTTTGTTATCTTGTAATGCCGGTACTGTTTCGTGAAGTTGCGATCGTATAACGTTTTATTTGCTTAACAAAACACTGCAATTACAGCGTTTAATACACTAGAATGCCGATTACAGTTGCGCAGTTTCAGCTATCGATCGGGAGGCCATTTTGATGTGCCCCGTGAAACAGCAAAATTAAGTGAAAATACACGTTTTTGGTTAAAAAAACAGTGCAGTTACAGCGTTTAATACACTAGAATGCCGTAAACAATTGTGGAGTTTTAGCTATCGATCGGGAGGCCATTTTGATGAGCTGCATGAAACGGCAAAATTAAGTGAAAATTTTTTTTTAAGGGGATCAACATTTAAAATTGTCTCTCTCTCTTCCCTAGCCATTTTCCAATCTACTTGAGGTCAGCTCTCCTAATCTCAGGGGAGCCTGTAACCCTTGAAGGACGCGTCCCCAGTCGACCATATGAAACAGCAAAATTAAATGAAAATACATCTTGTAAAGTTATCAACATTTCAACTAAAACAACAATATCTAGAAACGTTAAAATCATACTTAAGCAAAAATCTTATGTAAAACTATTAAATAATTCAAATATTAAATACGATACCTGCGATTCACCTTGTCTCCGAAAAATCAATGATTTAATGAGAGCCCAGCCCAAAGCGACGCCTCGTTACACTAGATACAGCGCACCAACGCGAATGTTGTGATTGCGCAGGTTCTCACGTATTAATATATACGCTGCTTCTATGATTCATCAGATATCGAACTTTGGAGAAAAATATGAAAAGCAAAATATTATGGTGCAATAATGAAGTAAGGAAATAATCAAATAATGCAACCATAGATAACTACTAATACTTAAAAACAATAACAAAACACTGTCAAACTATAAACTGGCAGTTATTATTTTTATGGCATTACGCCAAAATTGTTTATAACTTTTTTTTATATCATTATTTTAGACTAGCTGTTACCCTGTTACATGCGGCTTCATGGTTTGCTCAAAATATTTTATTTTGTTCACGCGACACACCGTTTTTGCGCTTGTAACGCCCTCTATAGCACGTATTTAATTAAAATGTTTTTTCCTGTGCAACCGAGATTTTTTCCGGAAAAAAAGTAGCTATGTCACTATTCCGATCTTCAATTATCCCCATACGCAAAATAATTCCTTTTCTTCGTATTGGTGTGAAGAAGGATATATGTATAACTAACTTTTGCCCGCGACTTCGTCCGTGAAATAGTGACTTTGGGCAGTGTTTAGAGATTTCAGAATAAATTATAGCCTATACGTTGCGGAGGTCTAATAGCTATATAACAAAAAAGTTTCATCAAAATCCGTCCAGTAGTTTTTGCGTCAACGCCGGACAACAGACCGACAGACAAATATTTTAAAATTATTATTTTTGTCTTGTCTTACTTGTATGAGGAGCCGTAGGGGTATTTTTTTAGATTCATTCAATGTACAGAATTAAGCTGTTCTACAATTTTATTATAAGTATAGATAGATTTAACAATCACAAATTTTTCAAAAATATGCCAACCCGTGGTTAGGCTACATGATTCAAAATTAATGTAATAATTTGATTTCTTATGTAGAAATGAAATTACTAATAATTCTGTTTTTTTTTACTTATTATGTCGAACTAGAACTTTGTTTCTTTCTTTCGCCATTAGGTTTCCTGTCGAGTCTACTCTATCCATAGATTCGTATCTTTGTTTTTATAAATATAAGTATAGATAATAGTGTCGGATGTCAACTATTAGAAACAAGTCCCCAAGCTATAAACTCAAGGATTCCGTAATGAAACAACTGGTTTAGTGGATTTTGCATTCAGGCCTTCAGTATTCAAGGCAAGATTTTAATATCCACATAAAGCAAAGACTTTATTCAATGAAAACTAACTTCTATACTCACTCATTGCTCTTGTAAAACAAGAAAATATTTAGGAATTTTATTGGATATGAAATATAAAAGTCTACATACATAGACATTTATTGATAAACTACAAAAATTATCAACTACCATACATATTATACTATGCCGTAAAATGTATATCCTTGGAGTTAATTGAATTATGAAAAGAAATTAACAAATCTATTTTATTGTATTTAATCTTGATGTTCCTTGTCAGAAGCTGATGAATTCAAAATTCTGAAATCCGGCTGGTTTGGAAATTTGGGGGGTCCACCGAGTTGCACAGTTTCAGTCATAGCCAATTCTTCATTTAGTTTCTTAGCCAGGAAGTAGATTTCAGCGAGAGCAATAATTAACGCACACATCACCCCTAACAAGAGTCTGACTCCAAAGTCCAAATTACCTACCATCCATTCAACACCTCTGAAACCAAACAGGAATCCAGCAAATATTGATAGTATAAATTGCCCAATCGCAATTAACTGTCGGTTTAGTTGTTTCACTGAAAAAAAAAATTACATAGTAAGTTTGAGTCTTATATTATTTACATGTTAAAATAGCATATATATATAAAGATAAGTTACATTGGTAAGATATACTATCTTCTGGGAACCTCATCCGAACATTATCAACACCTTTTGTCATTTTCCTATATTCTCGAGCCTCTTGTTGTGCTCTCAATTTAACACATCTGGCTTCTAGTACTGGGTTCCTTTTTATCACCCTGTTTTCCGGCATAGCTATCTCTGTGCCTTGAAACAATTCATGTAGAAACGGGACATTTTCTTCACCTTTATCTTTTCTTTTATTAATATGTTCATACACCCAATCTATATCAGAAGTTGTGAGATGCAGTTTATCTTGTTTTTCATCTGAATTATTTTCCATTTGCTCATCATCATTTGCCTTTTCTTCCTCTGTTGGACCATCTGTTTCCTTGGTTCTATCAATTTCTCCATCTTCATCATGTTTGGAAGTGACGTCTGACTTATCAGTATATTCATTCTTTATAGTATTGTTTTCTACACTTTTAGCAATTGCTTCTTTGATTTTAGCTATGCTTTCTATATCAGCATTGGTAAATTGGATTTGAGTTTCATTTATTTTCACTTTCTCTTCCTTTTGTGATATCTCAGCGTTGTCATTTATATATTTTAATATATTAACTGGAACATCACTACTTATAGGTATTGTTTCTATGAATGCAATGAATTCTTTAGAAGGGTATATTTTTATGTTTGTATCAACAAGAGATCCTCTCTGGTCCATTTTAGTTATCGGTTATGTTTAGCTTGTGATTAAGATCAGCATACAAATCTCTCAATTCCTCTTCTTTTTCTTCAAAAGTGTTGTCAATTCTTTTGCATTTAAAGTTCATATCATCAATGAATTGATCCCATTCTTTTTGCCTCTTTGCAAGATTTTCAGCTTGTCTTTGTTTGCACCTCTGAAATCAAGTTTAATCAGAAATTGTAGTGTATAAAGGCTGGTCATATTCATATAACTCACTATTATGGTGTACATTTGGGGAACTGGCGAAGGAATATTAATATTACTCAATTATGTGACATTACTGTAGCTGTGAATATAAGCTAGGAAAATATTGTTACAATATCAATATCAATAGGTTATTAAATATGTTCTGGCTTTGACGGGAAATGATTATTACCTAAAATGACCTATTTGAAATTGATAGACGCTTATGAGAGAAACTACTCCAGATAGATCTGAAACTATCCTGTATTAATATAGGGACATATCAATGAAGCCAGGATATATTAAATCTTATATTCTAAAAACATATAGTAATAAAATATCATGGTAACCTTTTGCAATTCCAAATAGTCACGTTCAATCTCCTCGGACAGTTCCAAAGCCTGCTGCAACTTCTCCGTCAATACTGGTATAGCTGCGTTACTGCTTTTGTGTATTCTGTCAACCTGAGTATCTTTTATTTCAGTCAAATTCTCCAAAATGCCAAATAGGTTTTCCACTTCTCTATCCCCTCTTTTTTCCTAGAGAACAATTAGTGTTAATGATTTGATTTGATTTATGGTTAGTTCTCGATTAATAGTCTTCTAGTTATCAATGGCGGCCTTTAGGATGGATTTCATTCAAGGTTGTCAAAATTATTTCCCTCGTCTTGATGTATTTAGTTTAAATTCTTCATTCTTACTTAACTACTTAAATTTTAAATATTCATAGCTTTCAGAGTAATTACTATAAACAAATAGTTGTATAATTCTTTAAATCCAATTAATTGAAAAGGTTATTACTCTGGTCAATACTTAACGTTTTAATGACCTACTTATAGGACTGTTTAGTGGGTAATAATGTATATTATGTACTATTAATAACAAATATGATGAAATGAGGAGGCAAGTCATTGCCAGATTCATGTCTAGTAAACTTTTTAGGGCACATAGCTGCAGAGAAAATCTCAAGCCAGCAGTACTTTATACCATGAGTTATATACAGCTATTGATCAAAATAAAGTAATATTTGATGCAATTTTCAATTAAAACAATCTATGCATAAATTAATAAACATCTTGACATTTGGGAATATAATTACAGGCTAATGTAAAAATATAGGGAATAATTTTTGTCATACGCAAGTAGTTCTAAAATAGCCAAATCATCTATTAGTGTGACTCACTAAAACAATGATAATCACAAATAATTGGATATTGTATAACAATCTAATATTTATCGTCATATATGTTAAGTTCAATTTAAACTGTGGTAACAATTAATATTTAATCAATACAATCATTTTGATACAATCGAAAAGTTTGTAATGTAAGTGTTTAAGAAAAGTAACTTAAAAAAAGATTATATCTATGTAGTCTACCTTCGATCACTCATACCATACCTCGAATTCTTTCAGCATAAACTTAATTTCTCCAGTGAGAAAAGGCCGATGGTCAAACAATCTTGACCAAATTTCTCCAATTTCTAGAATATTAATTGAATATCACTTAAATATTTGAATTTGACAATAAGCAGAATTTGATAATGCGATACTAAACTACTTAGACAATGTCTTAACATATAGCTTTCTGTTCAGAATAATTCTAATTAATAATGAAATAGGATTTATGTAGTTAGAAATCCTTATCATATATGAATTAAAGAAACGATAAATACCTCGTGACAGTTCCGTCATCATCGATTTCATAAAATCTAAGTAAGTATAGCAACATTTACCTATCACAGGCTAAATTATAGCGACGTCATACAGAGACATTATATTTTTCATAATAAATGATCAACTATTATTAAGTAATTTTTATTTGATTTACTCTAAAGTATAAATTATTCCACAGAAAAACGGTTGAGAAAAAATAGGCAGTAATAATATTGTTTTATATTTAGCTCTGTAGTTAGAAACGAATTTTTCGAGTTTTAGTAACTGCATCGTCAATATTTATTGGTAAGAACCTGACAACAAATTGAAATTAGCTTTGAAAATAACAAAATAGGGATTTTAGAACATCAACCTATTTTTTTATTACACTCATTCAACATCAAACTCAAATCATTCCGAATCAGTCAGTTATCCATTACTACTCTTTTAGTTCGTTCAACAGTTAGTTCAGTAATTCAGTATGTTCATGTATGGTTTTAGGAGTGCATGTGTCTGTTAGTTGAGCAGTGTAATAATTGTTTTTATTTGCGCAGAAGTGATTTGTGGGTTACAATGTGTTCAAATTGCAATCCAATGTTGAATTTTAAAAATTAAGTGATACGAATGTTAACGTCAGGATATTTTAAAGTGTTGCTTTGTGTTCGTGGTCATCATGCCGGGTCTTATAGGTATCGGTGAATTTATTGACGAAACACGAGAGGATTACAATTCACCGACCACATCGACATTCGTTTCGCGAATACCACAATGCCGGCAAACTATAAACGCTTTGGAAGAGGTAGGTACAGGCGTTGACTTTGTTCTGTTCTCTGTTGCAAAAATTCACAATTGTTTTGAATGTAGCGTTTACATTGTGTCCAATAGTATCTTATCATATCAAACAGGTAATATTCTATTTTTAAATATATAGGGCTTTTACAAACCAATATGATAAATTCTTGTAGAAAACTTGATCAGAAAATTTTACACATCCATTACTCGATATTTAGATAATTTACATTATAGAACACAATATTTCGTTTGTTACACTAATATGTGACGTGATGATTTGCAATAACCGAATAAAGCGTAGATACATCGTAATCGTTTTTGCTGTTAGAATATTTTAAATCGATAAAGAATAAAAGATATTGGAAATTTTATTTAATTAAATCATGTTTGTGTCTAGACCTAATTGTACATTTAATAAAATGAAAGTCGTTGCACATGAATGTAACAAAAAAATTAAGTATTAGGTATTACATACTTTATTATACAACTTTAGTACACCTAAAAATATGCTTCTAGCATTATAATATTTACATACAAGTGTTCAAGCCGTACCGTCAGCTAAATCAACGTTTCTTGTTTTACTGTTATCAATTTACTTTACATTTAATTTATAAATTAAAAATTTGTAATTGAATGAAAACTACGCGCCCTTCGTGGTAAATGTACTAAATGTTAAGTCCAAACAATAATGTTCAATAACGGTATTTTCATCCTTTGAATACATCAATAAGTGAATAATCAACTGTAGGTACGTAATGGGTACTAGGTAAAACAGTGTAAGGAAAATTAATACGTATAATGCGTCGAAAGTAAACACGGATTTATAGCCACATTTTTATCTTTTCGTAACCTATCGCACGTGAGACTGTTCGATAAAAGTCGACATCTGTGGTTTTCGTATAAAATTATTTGTTATACTAAAAAAATACGCCTAATCAGTTGAATGTACTAGTAGTACATTGTATTTATATATTTTTCATAGACAATAATCCTTCTCGTGAATAAAAATATACAAAATTTCAGTATGATTTTGCCTCTTTATCAGCTTTCTACGTAATTTTGTTTATGGAAATCATACTTACATTTCTACACTTACAAATTTCCGTATTTATCTTGCAAGATTTTATAATATGTATTTTAAAAGACCCCTTAACATTTATTTTTTTTAATTTTTGTTAAATTTTATTGAATAGATCTAAATCTAGAAACAAGGCACAAATAATTCGGGAAAGGCGACTATTTATTTGGCTGTATGTCGTCGTTAGCACTGGACGGTATGGAATGAGACATAGACATACCTCATCCGGGGCGGGCCAACACAGAACAAAGAAATAGGGAGACACTAATGCGTTCCTTTGAAGATCTCGGAGTACTTAGAATAACGCCGATTAAGGTTACTGAGGGGGTTGTTAGTGGTTAAAGATTTTAGATAGTGTGTCTTCCAAGTTACCGTTACAAAGTTACAAGCAACATGAACACTGGTAACGTTCACCGAAGTTGTTTCGTTACTTATTAATTAGGGGATCGTTTACTGAAACGGTCCACTTGCGACCCCTGTACTGCGTTAGACGGCCCGCTTCCGTACCTACTTCAAAGATTAGACACACGTTTATTTAATGAGAATTAATTAGTTTATCTGCTGCTTGTAATGTAATAATCTACTTGTAAAGTGAGGCTTCGGTGCGAGAGACTTTCGTCTCTTATCCTTTCAACATTTTTAGGCGTAATATAGATTTCACTCGCGATGTAAATGTTTTCGAATAATAAGGTATTTGTATGAGGCGGTGCAATATGCCGAGACGCAGCATCTCTATGCCGCATATAGTTAAGATTTATTGAGGGCTTACGATAGTTCAAATTAAAGATTAAAGTTATTTGACCCGACAGTTCTACACGGGAATATAGTTGCGAAAGCTGCTAAAGTTATCAATATTCACGTATTTTTAAACTGAGTTCTTTTAATCGAAATAGCTGTGTTGATAACATATTTTTTCTTTGTATTATCGACTATCGTGTAGCGGAAAAAGAAAACAAGTTATTTTCTTATATAGGTGAATCTCGCTCATGAGGTAGATAAAGAGTGTATAGGTCAGAACGTGCCGGATGGATACGATTACGATAAAAAACAAAACATCTGATCATTCGGGTTATGTGACTCATCGTTGTGCCCGCTACGAAATCTCTGCATCGCGACCTTTATTCGAATATTGACTTAAGAATATTTTGTGTCAAATCTGTGCTCGATCACCAAAATACGCTCCAACAAATATTTTTGTTTATATCGACATACAAGTTTAATGTGATTTGGATGATTAAAAAAAAAACATCTAAAGTTCGTAAATAGAACATCTCACTGAAAAGTCTATGTTACCTTTTCTCTAGCCTTGAGTCGAGATGTTGTGGCGCATTTGAGAACTCATTTCAATTATATCAATTATATATCTGCGCATAGTAATAATATTGTGTTACTAAGTAGTAGGTATCTATTCAGGTTTATGTACGTAGGTGTTATTGCTAATGTTATTGCTACAGCCGCGTTGTTTTTGTGCGAATTATTCTAGGTAATCGTTACCCACATCAGTAGCTAGTATCGTTTGCATCTGAATAGGCTTTTCACTGAAGTACTATCGAAACGAAGTTTCAAATGCGTGCAAGTGAGCTTTACGATGTAATCAACGGCTGCAGTACCTGCGTCAATGAAATTCCAATTGCAACAGCGTTCGTGACGTAGGTAATAGCTGCACAAATTTCTGATTTGTAAATAACTTAATTATATTGAACAGCATAACGTGTACAAGCCGAACTATGGAACCAAAGCGCGAATGTATTCGCTATTAACAGTTACATGTTAGACAAAAACACAAAATATATTACGTTTATGTCAAAAACATTTTGCCGATGTTTAAGTGTGACTCATTGCACATTTCACATGATAATTATTTGGGCATGTCGTTGATGTTGCTGTCATATACGGAGATTGTATGGAATGTTGTTTAATATACATATGTTAGATGTAGCGACGTAAAACCAAAACTTTCCGTACTCTGTGTTCTAATGAATTTGCAGAGATTTCGAAAAACATTTTTCATGTTACTTTTAAATAACTGATATTCCGCCGAAATGGAGCTGTAGTATGAGAGTTTAAAACAAAAGAATAACTCTGGAAAATCTGAATCTGGTTTTTACCGACCTTTACAAACTTTGGTAAACAACGCGATACCTACCTGCTTACTCGTACATGCCTGCTTTTACGCTCTTATTACAATCTTTTCATTGCGGTTGTATTCTGTAAGAGCATAACGTGTACCTAAGTATTTACCTATTTACTAACAACGTCCTTAAAATTTGTGATTGTATTCATTGTATGTGGGAGGTAATCTTCACAAATCCTACGTTATCATTGAATGAGAGGCTATGGTTTTTAAAAAAAAAACAATATGGATCTCTACGAAAAATCCTTCTACAGTTTAATATACAATGTCTGCAGACCTTCTTTGTTTTACTTCCATTTGTAATTTCACATTAAAACAATATTTTTTGATACAAAATGTGTATTCGAGAAATGCATTTCTTCCACAAATTTATGTTAATTGAATATCGCGATATTAAACTTTGCATTATCTCGTAATGTCAAATTTTCTATTAACTTTCTCTTTTGATTGTCTATGATTTTTCATGTGGGTGCGACAGTGTTGTTATGTGAGGTATAATTGTGGCGACTAGCCGTTTATAACATACAAAACGTAAAAAAAAACATTGGCTTCAGTGAAATTAATGCTCTAAACAAAACAAGATTGGCAGTACGTCACGCTTATAATTTAGTTTAAATTTTCATCGTAATCGGGCATATATTAGACTTCATTTTATTTGGTATTCTATTTTGCTATGGTATATTTGACATTGTTTCAAATCTGGAAGATTTTTTCGATTTGGATTCAGGTAAAGTTACTAATAATAATTGGTTTGCTGTACCCAAGTCTAAAATGTACTTTTCGTTTTACAGAAAACATGACACACTATGTGAAATCTTTCTTGTTTGTCAAAAGTCAGTAAACACACGAGATAGGTATAACGGAAACGTAAATATTAAAAGACTGCGTTTACGAAGAGAAAGTTCGCATAAATTTTATTATTCAAATGAAGTTTGGATATTTATGAATTTTGTTTGAGTAATTTTGTGGAAATATCGTGACCATAATGATAGGTTTTCATCAACTATAATAACACACAAAATATACTGGCCTAGAATAGAACAGGTTGTGTGGAGGTACGTGTAGTTACAGCTGATTAGGTCGTTACTAACTTTTACTTACGAACCACTTTAATATTTCTAATAGTATTGAAGCAAGCAAACTAGCTTGCGTACTCTTGATGTTGAATGCTCCTTGCAGTCCATAGATATGTATAGTGTGCATTCAGTCTTAAGGAAAACGAAAGGTCTATCCAAATACGTCGCTTTCATTGTTGAAAATCCTATTGATTAAACACTTTAATTTAATCCGTTGTGATACGTGTTATCGGCACGATATACCTAAAATTTCCATCTGTTGAACCGTCACATTGTTTTTTTTTACATTTTCGTTAAACACGTTGTAACAGTTATTTATGTGTGAACAGTATTTGTTTACAGATATAGAACTCGTGTTTGTTGTATTAGCGCGAAGTGGAGTAGCGTTGTGTAAACACTCTCTTAATGCAGTGGAATGCCCGCTTCGTAAAAAACATAAACAGTGGCGTCCCCAGCACGACCAGTTCCCGTTCTTAGTAAATATGATTTTATAAAGTAAGTTACAGTAAGCAATTCACGTCTCTGTAGCATTTGCGGTTACTTCGAGCGGCCGTTGAGAGCATTTCGTCAAGAAGGTTTTTGTTTTGAACGGGTTTTACCTTATTTTTATTCTTTGCCCTTTTCCAGTTGGGTTCTAATATTTTCTTATTATTTCATACTTCATACTGTCAATTGATCTTTTTGTAACATAATAGATATGTTAAATAATCTTAACATATTTAACTATTCACGTATTGACAAAACCGTGTGGGCTGTGAACAAGATTAGTAGCTGGGCCAACCGGTCCACTTAATTAGTAGATATTACGAATAGATAGACGAATACCGGTGTCGAATTGTTGACTGCTTGTATTTGCAATTCAATACATGCATTCGATAAGGTTCTGTAGGGTCTATAAGATATTCATACTCGTAATACAGCTATGACAATAACCTCTCTCAGATTTTATGACAAACTCATTTAGCATATTAATTAATTTGTTGTGATCCGCCCACTTAGCGGGTCGTAAGTACAGAATCGGACTATTTTATATGTTGACACGTATGGATACTTGGTATTTGATTTGGAATTAACTGCTCTTTCGACCTGAATACATCGTTCGAAGACAAACTTTATTATCGTTATGAAAAGTTAAATTTCTTCCAACCTTCCTTCCAACTTCACACTATTGTCGTAATAAAGTAATCGAGTAACCGAGCAATCGTAGTAGACAGATAGACAGACATACTTACGCATAAATTATGGGTGGCTAACTATTCATTTCCATGTTTTTACACTGTTACGAGTTACAGTTCGGTAATGAGTTGGCATTTCACCAGATGTTATGTGATGGAAGCACGCCTGTAACCACATTGTTTCCGAGATGAGTTTCAATTTAGGAAATTCAATTCAAACGCATTACCTAAGTTGTTATGTCTTGTGCACATTTACGACACTACGCCGGATTGGCGACTGTAAAGTGTATTGTAATACCAAGCAATTTGAGGATAATAAGATGTTCTTTGTTCATAACTTAATATGACTTTTAATTTCTATTTCCATTTCCCTTTCTATTTTCCTGCAACTATTCAATTGTAACGTATCTACCGTCCACCGATCGGCCTGATGTGGTGCCAGCCTTATTAGGAACCGTGTGACCCACATAACAATCTCGTTCCACCTTCGTACTTTCTAGCGGCGTTTCTTTAGAACAAAATTCAAAACTACTTTCGTTTTAGTTGA
The DNA here is from genome assembly GCA_018249975.1 of Passova gellias. Lineage (NCBI taxonomy): Eukaryota > Metazoa > Arthropoda > Insecta > Lepidoptera > Hesperiidae > Passova > Passova gellias. Next base: position 26,718 of record DWUN01000173.1, read on the forward strand.
CGAGTTTGCGATGTTGTGTCGAAATCGAACGGAAACGAAACACGTCCAACGAATGTTTGGACAGTATCCATAATTGTGCGAAAATTTCTAATGCTTTTTATTTAGTGTTTAATTTAATGTGCAAAACTAAAACTTTTACGTATTAGTAATTTGACGGTGATATTATAAGCAGATAATTGTACCCTCTTCAGTCAATATCGACAACTTATTTGATTCGGCAAATGTTTTCAAGTGACAGTGTTTTCGTCTTAGTCTTTTAGTTTTAGTCTTTAAAATAATTCCTTTACAGGTTCTGTCCAACGAAAAATGTACTAGTAATGTTAGAAACTTAACCAAAAAATTTGATATCAATAAGATATGAACTTGCAAGAAAAATGAATAGATATTATAATAATTTTATAATGTACGTATTACATATGAGTTGCCAGTTATTATTATTATACCATCACGGGGTAGGCAAGCATTGAATGTCAAATACTTCTCTGCTTACAAACCTGACGTGCTTCTACGTTTATCACTCTGTTCATACATCAACCCGCTAATATTAGAAAGAAAAAAAGAAAGAAACATTTATTACGCCTTAATATACGATTATGTAGGTAATATATTGAGACGGTATTTGTGGTACAATAATATAAGAGATTCTCGATGTTACGATGCCAACCGAGGTCACAAGGCCAGCCGCTTTCGCTATCGTATTTTATTTCTATACTATTGTACTTGTGGCCGTCGTATATTTCTGACAATGGCGGCTAGTGTTTGAGAACACACAGCGACTCCAGTAACATAAGTAATTCTTTTTTAAATTATTTCATTCCTTTCAATTAAAACTATAAATTAACAAAAATATAAAATTGTGGTGTTAAAAAGTTTTCCTGAAGTAATTTGTTCACGAGTTAATTTTTTTTAAATATCTTATTCATATGCATGTATGTAGTTAAACCATCTTATCAATTGGAATATCTGCAATGTCGTGTAATTGATAATGGCGACAATGTTTACTTATTCATTCTAGTCTATTTAGCGGTGTTATACAAAGTGGAAAAGAATAGGACGCCATGTTGGGGGCCGGTGGAAAGCCAACAGAAAATTGTCGGCGTCGGCATAGGGAACTGAGGGAGGTTTTCAAAGTAAAGAAAAAGGCGTTTTCTTGATTTTCAAACTAAAATTTAATAGTAAACTAATAATTATTCAGTAAAATAAATCTGAAAACTTTGCATAGTATTTCGCATGTCTGTAACATGTAACGTTAATTACGTTCTACGTAATTCGTTGGATTATGCATAAATTACATTCGCATACGTAGTTTGGTGGCGCCGGCGTAAAAAAGCTATGCATTTTAAGCGAGCACCTTTACGCTCTCCTATCAGATTAATAATCAAATTAGTGTTTTGTCATGTACAACGATTCTGGACAGCCCTTAACGAATTTATTGTAGTTACATTATAGCGTACGGCTCCTAACCCGCGGTCGCAGATAGTTAACGCAGATAGTTAGTCAGTGGCCCTAGCACGAACCTCTAGCGACAAAGTATTCGTACGGTAAATGGTAAAAAAATGTATGAAAAATGTACA
>DWUN01000174.1:0-28285 GCA_018249975.1 Passova gellias
AGTTACTACTTTCATTATGTGCTGTCGTAAAACTACGAATAAAGTTTATTTCTTTCTTTCTTTCTTTCTTTCTTTCTAATCTTAGTAACTAAACCGTACCGTACCGTTCATATATGCTTATGCACTATAAAAGTCAATGCAATGTGAATCGTAGATTTCTGTTGAGCTTTAAATTGAAAACTATTGCAATCTACAAGTTTTAAAAAAAGACATGAAATGCTGTGCTTTTTATTAGGAGCTTTGATTTAAATTTCCAATACTGTAGATGTGGCATTCGTTTTGTGCTTAATGTCCGCTCGCGGCAACTTCTGCATTTGTACTGAGAAGCGCGATCTCAAAATTGGCGCGCGTCTTGGCACGCAGGCGCGGGCGAGGAGTAAGACCGTCTCGTTCCCGCCGAACGAGGTCTGCGGGTCGCGGCTAACCCTGGCGCGAGGTTTGCGGCGGGAAAAATGTGTGTTTCGGTGTGCCGATAGCGGGGTGCCGCATCTCCGCAGCCCCGCCCAGCGCCGTCGCCCGCACCCGCGCCGCTAACGCGTCTTGAGCCACTTAGTCGGTAAGACGACGCACACATTGCGCTTCGCAACAACCAGATTATTTTGGTTTTAAGCTGCGTTTGAAATGAGAGAACTCATATAGTTCTGAGTATTTTTACTCTTTGGGACTATAAAATGTTCCATACATGTAAATAACCTATTGTGGTGACGTCATGATCATTACATTTGATAGCAATGTATACTACAATCTTAAGTAAGTTATAACTTCTTGGCTATGACTATAGTCCGCATGGCTCATCTAAATTTTTTGTAAGCAATAGTAAATATCATCGTTTTACAAATGCAACCTCATGTTTTGACAATACAGTAGTAATAAGATTATTACAGGTTATTAAAGGTTACAGTTGCATAATTATTGAGGCTAAAAAGAAAATTGTTCACCTGGCTGGTTAAGTTTGGAAGTATGAATACTAATCTTGGTTAAATTTTGTACAGTAAAGAAGTATTTGGCTGTGAACGCTGTCTTAGTTTCCGGCCAGATATGGAGCCGCGAGCTGTCAAAATGGAGTGGGAAAAAAGGCGGGAATGCGGCGGCGCTTTATGTGGAGCTCGTCATTGCGCTAGAGCGAGAGGAGGTCACATAGTGTCATAGGATAGAGTGGGATGTCGAACACAACGTGGTTTATAAGAAAACCCAAGACGTTGGGCGTGTTTGGCGGGTGGGCGTATGGGTTTTGGCTTAGTACTGGTGAGATGCGGTTGTGTGGGTGAATGTGTACGAGCGTGTGGCTCTGCGGTCGCAGGTGTGTGGGTGCGAGACGTGGCTGGTGTGGGCAAAGAGGTTTCTCGACATACTCATCCTTTTGTCAACGATACGACGCTTTATCGGCTTCAGGCTTTAGTTATTAAAGTGTGTTGTTCAATTTACGATGATGTAAAATTTTCATTGTCGGCTCATTGAAATTACGCTTTCAGAACGTTTTATTGCGTATGTTTGATTATGGATACGCAAATCAATGGCATAATTTATAAACCATAAAATAATGTCGACACGTATAAGCTATTCTTAATATTTATGGTATTTGTGGATAATTGCACTGTACTACAAAGATGAAAATTAAAAAAGAAATTGATTTAATATTAAACTATTAGGGACCCCTATTCCGCAGTCGGTGTAAACTATTTTTAGTATCATATAATATTTACTGAAACTTACGTTCGAAATAAATAAAGTAATTTTATGTTTTTGTTCATTTGGCCTTTTTGATTTAGTCATTTCGTAATCTAGGTCACGTAACGTTATACCATAGAGTGTGGTACGCTAATCATGCTACAGTTAAGAATAAAGTACCAGTTAAAACAACATTGCAACAGTGAATTAAAAATATAAAATAATAAGCAATTCTAAACTATCTGTACGACATCTGTATCCGTATATTCTTCAACTAAACAATTCGTTCCGAGCTGTCAGTGTCAATTGTTAATCTCATGGGGATTACAAAGTTTAAAAATCCTCAGTCCTTATTAAAAAAAACAGATAAAATTTATAATCTAATAATAAAATTATATTTGAACGAGAACCGTAAATTTTGTCTATAAAAAACAAGACAAAAATAAGAGTGAGTAATAAAGGGAAGAATTTTTTCTTGAATGGTTATTTTAAGACTGTTTGAAAGTTTTTATTGTTCTCGTTCTAATTAGGCACTATATTTTGACAAGAATTCACGGTATACGTAATTATTTACTACATATAAAGTGTCACTATTACTATCACTTCAGATACTCGTGATAGATAGGTACGCCAAATAAAAGGCAAACAGAATTTGAGTGAAACGTCGTAATTTCCTAGTACTAAGTAATACGTATTAAATTCTTTTGCTTACCGCGAATAAACTATGGTTGTATATGTTAACAATAAAATTAAATATAATACCATATTGTTCTATTAATTAAAGAGGTATGGACAACAGACTTACTAAGTAGATAGTAGTGTTGACGAAAGAGTACGAGATCTGGGAGAGACGTGGAAACTGCTGGACTCAGAAGGTCCAGGACTTCTTGGAGAGGCCTTGGTTGGGGGAGCTCTACGTCCAGCAGTGGTACTCGAAAGACAAAATAAAACAATTTATTTGTATGAATATGGGATCATACTGAAGATTTTACAGAATTATTTGGATTTGTCTATATGTTACAGTTAAGGGAGTATAAATTTTAATTAGTTTACAAATACTGACGGATGAGTGGCGTCCAATGGTGCACAAAAATAGTTTAAAGTACAATTCAACGTATTACATAGATAATATATCTAGACAAAGTACGTAGGCTGTATGGGTATATGACAAAAATCGCAATAGGCAGTATGATTGTACTTTAAAAACCATAAAAATCTTTGTTTTGATATAAAATCTATCTTTGACGTTATCCGATTCGACAATTGTCTTCAACCATTAGGCGAGGCTAACACTAGACTCTAAGATCTCTAAAACCTTTAAGTAATGTATGTCTAAGCCAAATGTGGATTAGCTACGGCTTCGTGCGTGTATGGTACGCGTGCTTTTCCCGCACCAACTATCTCTTTTAATACTTATTTGTACCCCACGCACACAGAGTCGTGCTCCCCCCGTGTCGCATACGCCCGTCGTTGTGTGGGTGGACTTCTTTCGCGCGTCCCTGTGTGCGGGCGAATTTCTTTCGAGACGTAATAAGGGGACCGTTTCTTTCCCGCTAAGGTTTTAATGTCGACCACGTTTCGGTGGCGGACGCGCGCCTCTCGCGGTTACCGACGAAACTTTTTTTGCTCAATTTCTAGTTTAGTGGCGACTTGAGTGTTAGTGTTAGTGCTATATGTACTTTTTTTTTTCTATTTCGTTTGCGGAAAGTAAGTATGAACACATTTAAATTATTGTTAGATACGTTTATGCATAAGAGCGTGCAAATGTTCGGAAATTAATTAATTGAAAGTTTGCGTAAGTCCGGAGTCGGGAGCGGCAGGGCGGGCGGGCGGTGCGTGTTGTTTTCGTGAAAACCGCAGACTCATTAGCCGGCGTTCACACTACGCCGCGACGATCAAACTTTCAACATAACGACATATATTGTGATTACATTGGATAAAACTCGCGTACGCTCCTATCGGAACATGATTAATTATAGTTGTATTAGTCTTGTTGTAGTGAAATTTTGCCATGTGTTTAAAATAAGAAAATAATTTACTATTCCGTATATACTGTAATATATACTGGAAAAGTTTACATAAAAAATTGTGTTATTTTCTACAAATACATATGTGGAGAACATAAAAAAATTGATATCAATAAAGCAATTCATGTTATTTTTTGTTACAATTATAACTAAATAAAAGTATATATTATATTCATTTTAATGAAAGTGATTTTCCTACATGTTGTACAATTTTTATATTCTCTATGTTTATAAACTTCTTTTAATCCATCAATAATAATATAAAATAGTAAAGTAAAAATATAAAATAGTAAACAACATACATAATACAACATACAGAAAACGAAAAACAAATTATGACACAGGTATAAATATAATTTAATATCGCATACATTATATTACATGAAATGAATTCATCGATTTTCTTTCAATTAAAGTCGACAGGAAACTTGTTAAAGAGTTAGTGTGAACTCCCATTATCGTTAAGGGAGTTCACACGTGCTGTGTCAAGACGCCCTAATTTTACTTGCATGTTATCTCCGTCCTACTTAGTGTATCAAATTATAAGTAAAATGGCTTTAACATATTTTCGATTTCCGTTTCAAATTGTATTATCATTATAATAACAATCATATTATTTACATTCCATAATTGAGCTATTTGTACAATTATTTAAATATAAATAAAAATTATAAGAAAATGCTATAACGTCAGATGAAAAATTTATTTATTCACACATATTTTTCTTGTTTTGTTGTCTATGTGCTGTAACGCAAAACTACTCTTGAAACCGTTGCATAGTTTAAAATTATGTTCTTAATTATTGTCATCTTAATAAAAATAATTTCATCTCAGAAAAGTAAACTGCATTTTCTTTTAAAAATGCACCGCTAACTAAGTTATGCAGCCGTCCAATTATTTAGTTGTCAGCGCTCGTGGGTAAATAATGTGTATATAACTTAATTAAACTTAATCACATTCTATCACTTTTGACAACGTTTATAAGATATAGTTATATTTTGGATATCATTGGTCCAGCATCGTGCAATGCATTTGTATATTAATTAAAGAAAATGAAACAAAAAACATATATGTATAAAATATTTGACATTTGTAACCTTCTTGACTACAAAGAAGAATAAATAAATAATAACTTCAAACTTACCGTTCTAGGTCACATTCTAATCTATATACTCGTATGTATTTCATTGCAAAATATTATACGAGTAGTTATTACAACATATTCCGGATAACGTATTTCAAAAATTTTGTTCAAAGTAATTTAGTTTGTGCTTAGGTACAGGTTTGAAAAAAACGTCTGATATATTTGTATTTAAAATTACTAAAATTTTTATTATTATAGAACAAATTAATGATACATGAAATCCCACTAAACGGCGTGAAAGGAGAAACTTTCCCGGTGTCTAATTGCTGTCCTACGTGAGGGGATTGCAAACTCAAGTCACACGTGCGTGTCATTATTACTTCAAGTTTACTGGAGCAGGCGTACACTCTTAAAAATGTCTATTGACCAAACAAATCTCGTAAAGATATTAATGGAAAGATAATAATGATAAAAAAGTTATATTGCTAAAACCATACTTAGAGAGCCATATAAAAATATTAAACATGAACAAAAGAAATCTGACGAATTAAGTTTCCCGCGATTTTCTTTTAACATCACTGATTGTATCAATATAATATAGACTTGTAAAAGAACGAATGGTGGAACGCATCCGAACGAATGAGAGTCTCATTATGAGACTGGTAACGATTTTTGAAGTATACACATTTTTTTATTTCGATTTACTGGTAAACAATAGTGTAGGTCTGTTCCGGTTTAATGGTACTAAGATACACGGTAAAGATGCTGGCCATTCCAATTTAATTCTCATTAATCGAAACATATTTGCGAGTTGTATGGATAGTGGGTGTGTGTGTGGTTTAACTATCCGTTAAATATAAAATGTGTAGGGTCCGAATAAGAATAAATTCGTTTATCGACATTTACTTACTTAATATAATTTGTCCTTTACATTTAGAATGCTGTAAATAACAATGAGCCAAATGGTACAATAACTATAACTACTACTGAACATTTACACAGGAGGTAAAGCATTGTCACAAAAATAAAAATAGCGGTGAAGGCGGCATGTCTTGACGGGTTTAATGTTATGCGTTCATTAATTATTTAGGCGGTACGCGCGTATGTTATTAACTGATTTACGGCCCATAATGAGAATGTATTATTCAAGCTCAATCCAGCCTAGGAATGAAGAATGTGATACGAGGGGAACACTCGACACTCGCCGTGAATAGTTTGCGTTTCGCACCGCGACAAAAATGTTATTGGTATCTGAAATACTTTTTGCACCTACTGTATTACCTAGTTGATATATATATATATATATATATATATAAGTGTATTATAAATAAGTTCTCATGTAAGTGACTGTAGTCTTTTATGAGAATAAAGTCTTTAAACACATAACGTTTTCTGGTGAAAATATTGTTAGAATGATACGTTAGGTATATATTAAATTGTTTTGTAGTGTATGTAACTCCTGTAGTTGTGTTACGCGCTTCGCACGGTTACGGATTTTTTTTAAAAACCCATCAAAATAGCAGTGATAGAAAAAGGGAATATTTATTTTAAGATTCCTAGAATTTATTTATATGGCAATAGTCTTAAATTGAAATAGACTCAATTTGTTTGTTAATGCAATGAGCAATACTGTCATGTCTACAAATTATAAGAAATAAAACTTCATAGTTAGATTCAGCAGTGGCTAAAGACATACTGTTTATGCAATTTTTAAGGTTATGAGTGTATTAGTAACTTGAGGTATGATTTCCACGCTATTTCATACAGTACACTTATTTGATAGTTACATAAAACTTAATTTCAAACGTAATTTGCGCACTTCAAAAGCAAATATGGGTTGATCTGTTTCTGGAAAAGCTTTGTAGCACATTTATGTAAACATGAGGCAAATTTAATTCGTTTATTTTTATTATTAATGTATGTTTTTGTTTATTTTTAGTTGTATGTCTTTGGACATTGTATATTAATTTAGCAGTGACGGTTTACTAACATTTACACTACAACATTCCTACAATTGAACTAGGTATTCATATAGAAAGATATTTGAATTAAACATTTCTCTTTGATGGTCTCTTATGAAAGGATCGGGATTCACGTCCGCACAGGCTCGGGTCGGGTTTTTAATAAATGACGTCACTCCTCCCGACGAATTCCTCGCGATTCTTATTTAACTGCTTGATTGTACCCGATGTTGTTTATTGTCACCAATATCACGCAGAGGGTCGACCCTTTGAGGGCGTCAAATGTTTTAAGTTCGTTTTGCAAAAGTCTAGTGGCATTTTTGGGCACCAGAAAACAGAGTGTGAAACATATCTTCAGTACTGTATATTGAAATGTACATGTGAATTTGCAAAAATAAATAGGTACATTAGAACCAAAAAACGTTGTTCTCTGACTGAGGGAAATTATTTTAAATCTACCATGACAGTGGGAGAGCTGATGTTATGTGTCAAAACCACTGCACTAAAATATCTCCGAGAGTTTGTCATGACTTTATTTGTATAACATCTAGATCTCTAGAGGAATCGAGGAAAATTCGGCCAAATTAGAAAGAGTATTAATATTAATTGTATTCCTTCCTGTGCATAAGCCTCGTGGTATAACTAAAAAAGTAAAAGTCCAAGTAAAGTGAGATATATTTTTGTTTCATCAACATTGTTTGCTCTCCTTTATAATATGAACATCAGTATGCGCTTAATGACTACGTTTAATATAGGTACTTGATGTTAAAAATGACACTCTAAGAACCGTCAGTATCACTAATATTATTCTGACAGGCCGTAAGACGTAAGTGTCGGCGTCCATTTGTATCTGAGAACCACGTAGTGTTTGGACACGATCGGATATTACATTTGCTAACCTATTTGTACCCGTCGCTCGCGCTGGTCGCACGACGATCATTATCCATGTCCGACCCGTCTCCAGGGACACCCTCAGGAATTCCTGTCCCTCACTCGAACGCTATTGATTCCCTTTATGTTCTCTTTAAAATACGACCCGATAATAGATGTTATTTGAAAGCGAAGGGTTTGCCAATTTTTTACGTGGACAGCTGGGACGCGCAAATTAGATTTAGACTTTAGAGTCCGGAACATTTAAAAGTAGAGGAGTCCTCAGTCTCAGAATTCATGTTGGGGTATCAGATAATAAATAAATACTTCTCATGGATATGAAAACGTGCAAACATGATATTATCATTTCATGAACAAGTTATTAGTTATCAGTATCTTCATAATTAATTTTAAATTCAATTAATGAATTATTGTCAAGTTTATAATTCAGGACGTATTCCATAGCTGGTTACGAGTGTTCAAGTTCGACTCGGTAAAGGTTGTAATGTAAATTTTGGTGTATGTACAAAATTGAACTTGTAGCGAAGTTGAGGTGAACAGTCTTTACTGTAATTTTGATTATTAATAAACATCCATAGACGTGTATCATAAAAAGAGGCTCGTTAGAAAAATGTAGTCCGAGAAACAGCAGCGGAGAGCATTGAAATAGAAATGGGGGTGTAATGTATCTTTACCCCATTGCCGGTTCCTTTGTGGAAGGGTGCGAGGCCGGTAACGAGCATTACCCACTTGTAGGGTACCCCTACACGACCGTACATGCTTTATTATTTACGACCTTCGCCCTTTCTGTATGTTTTGAGCTAAGATTTTATTGCTACGCTATTCATGAGCTAAGTCCACTGAATCTCAGTTGAATACGAGAGTGGTTTGACGACCGTCTCGATTCGTCTGCAGGGGAGCGGGCGTACTCAATGTTGTGTCTGTTTCATGACAACACTGTTCGATATACGCTTAAAATGCCAATTTGAAATAATCAATTGTACTTTAGAAAGTAGCGTTTGTTTATATAAAGAGTATAATTGTCCAATTGAATTAGGTGTTCCCATTATTGAACCTTGAATGTAAAAATTAGGCTACGTTCTTCCCCATACTTCAAACTAGCTCTGCAATAAGTTTCATCACAACCGACCAAGTGGTTTGGTCGTGAAAGCGTAACACACAAACGTACACAGTTAATTTCACATTTTTAGTATTAGTGTGGATGTTTTTTACTTCGAATGGAAACTCGGGAATATGTCTGAACTTCTAATTATAATTATCTATTGCTATATCTACCTTTACGGTATTTTTATATTTGTCGTAGACCTGTTCTTATCTTAATTAGTTACCTAAAAGTTACCGCTTCTAAGAGTTAAATAGTAATGTGTTTCTACCATACATTACGAAATCCGGACATAATGCAAGAGAATGTCATATAGAGTATAGAGGCGATTAAGTATTTTTCTACTAAGTTGAACGCAAAACGGAGGCTGCTACGACCTCAACTACAATCTTCTATGTTATGGATAAAAGAATTCTATGAAATATTATATACACAATACATTTTGATTTTTTTAACTAGCTGTCAGAGTTACTCTGATATTACAACTAACAAATTTAACTCATGTAACGTATTGGCAATAATGCTTGGATATTGTAGCGTCCTCTTCCCCGGGGCGCACGCATATGAATAGGATGTAAATAGTGTAACCACACGTTTTCCGATTCTTAGATATGTCCAGAAATCAGGATTTTATTCGGAACATACAGGTTTTTTTTATTTTCTATAGGAAACTAGTCTTGCGTTAGATTACGAGCTCACGTTATGTTTAATTCATAATATAAGGGGTCGGTTTTAAAAATCTTACAAACGTCGGAAGGTATTGCTTAGAGAGTCAATAGATTATTTAGGCGGAGTAATTTATGGGAACGCGACTTCAGATTAATACAGTTATTGTTTTGTTACAGTGGAACATAGTGACAAAAAGATAAGATTGTTTGATTAAAGAAATTGGAACAAAAACAAATAATCCCACTTATTCCAAACAGTGTAGCCACCGTAGTTGTAACATGTTTGCGAAACGCGATATGTCGATCGGATGTTAAACTTAATTTCTACAAGGGGTGAGCCCCAACATGTCTTTTACTGCCTTTCACCGTGTTCGCTTTGATTCGCATCGGGAGAAGCTTTTGTGGAAAGTTCGCGGAATTATCTTTGCGTTATAGATGATATCATTGAATTGAATGGCTTATAACGATGCAACGCTTAGACGTAGGAATAATAACATGTTATAATTTAATAAAGTCACTTAAATGTTTTTTAGTTTTTAATATTTTAAATTTTACGAGCGGGTGTCTAAGAATGAGTCCTTAAATTGGGATAACTGTCTACAACATAGTAATAATAAGTCAGCATCTGTATATAACGGCGACAGTGTAAATACATTTGACGTCATTACCGAAAAGCAAAGTATGCACCTCCATGTCACAGATCACATCATGTATGTAAATATACGCTTACAATATTCAATCCGTGTGATTTGCTCAACTCGCCCCTTTGTTTGATTGTGCGTTCTTGTGCCGGAAGTTGCTTTGATGCCGCATTCGACTGTAAATAGCAGCAATTTGTCAAGAGACGAAACGACAACTATCTACAGAAAATGTTACATCTACAATAATAATGAAATAGTAAAAAGGATCTTTAAATGGAGGAAGAGGAAGGATCTTTAAATATATTTTTTTAAATAGTAATTACACGTGCTACACACATGATTCGGACCTCGAAGCATTTAGTCATGCAATGTTTGTTTGTTAGCTTAAAAGTAATAAATTTATTTTTAGACTTAATGAATGCACATCAATTAATCAATCACTAATAAGTTAGCTTTTGACATCGACTCTTAACTACCCGTTTAATCAAACAAATTGATTGAATAGATCTCAAAATACTTTATACGCAATTGTTATCATGTCCTGCTATAAAAGTCAATAATGAATATTACAAAGTCCTGTTTACAATACGCACACAAGATATTTGGTGCGCTTGATTTGTTCCCGCTCCCTTGTCTGATTGTGCGTGGATCGCGGCCTCGCTTTTATGCAGTTCCATTGATGATAAAGAACACTCTGATGCGACGTGACAAATGTCACTATTCAAGTCTTTGATACAGTTGTAAAGAAAATTAACTTTATTACTTCACTTAATCATTTCTGAATCTATATTTAGATAGATATGATATATATCTATCTCTCTGAGATATGATACATAGAACAATGTAAGATCAATGTATGATCGTTGTGTGCACGTTAGAGGCGATAGTCTCGTTGACTTGACTAACTAAATCACAACATAATTTTTTTTTCAGATTCCATAGAGCACAATGATTTCGTTGAAAGCGCGACTTTGCACGGAAAAAAGTATGCCGACATTGAGAATTGAACGGATTGTTCTCGAAACAGCCATGTGACGGTCGGAGTATATAATGTTCGTTGGACGGTGTGGTGTGTTTGACTATTAGTTGCTAATGTAAGAAACTATCGATACATATGAACGTGAAGTAACGAACTGATTCGTATGGACGATGCATTTATCGAGTGAAGTGAGTTCAACGACAAACGGACTGGGCCATGAGGCGCCATCTTCTAGTTATGGAAGCAGTTTAGCCAGCCAGCCACTGACGGCTGAGCTGTTAGCGGAGAGAACTCTGGAAGGTTTGCTAGCCGACCATCCCGGGGAGTTGGTGAAGACTGGTAGTCCGCATGTTGTGAGTTTTAGTTAATTACGATTAATAATAAGGTGATGATTAATTTTGCTGTTAGTTTTAAGATTTTGTTACTATCTGTTAAAAATATTTCATTGTTTTTTTTTTTCGCTTTATACATTTATTTGTATGGAATATAAGTAACCAGTACAAGAAATATGTTATTACATCACTACTGTTGGTAAATCGTTACAGTAGATCCGGTAATAAACCTCTTCTTTGTCTACGTCATGAAAAGTGAGAATACAAAAAAACATTAACATTGACACAAGCGTTGTTGCTTGGCGGCAAAATTAGATGTAGTGATGGTGTTTCACCTAGAATCCTTGGAAACTTTTTCATACCATTATTAGGTTTAGAAGGAAAAAGGTAATTTCGTTAAAGGAGAATCAATAATTGCAGGTGTGTACAGTGTTGCCCCCACATTGGCGGTCGAATAAAACCCTTCCTGTGGCGTTCAAAGTGGTCGCTCTCGGCGACGTGGGCGACGGCACGTTGGTGACGGTGCGGGCGGGGAACGACGAGAACTGCTCCGCGGAACTCAGGAACTGTACTGCTGTGATGAAGAACCAGGTCGCGAAGTTCAATGATCTCAGATTCGTTGGAAGAAGTGGACGAGGTTAGTTTATTCCGATTATCCATTGATGATTTGACTGGCCCGTCGGAAGAGTGGCTGTTAGTTGAATCCTGGGATAGTGGTTGAGTTATAAGCACTGGCGCTTATGGCTGTGTTTTTATATAGCATATAATAAAAATCTTCATAATAATTTTTTTTCGTTATCGTAGCATGCTGCTTGAATAGAAAATGACTTTTAAGTTGGATCACAATCGAAGGGAAAGAAGCAGGTGAATAAGGTAATAAGGAAATAAGTAGTAGGAGAGTATATACTCTCTTATAAATTTATAAATCTGTATAGATTTTGGAAACAATTCTTTTTGCAACAAGGCGGTGGCATTTGGTCTAAGAGTCGTTTAGTGGTGGGCGCAACCAAAGCCCGATAGTGTAACTTAAAAGTGTATATGCCCAGAATAAAATGATTTTTTTTAAAGTAAAGATCAAAATACCAGGCAGCAGTCACGGGTGACTGATATGTTGTCTAATATGTAATTATATATGTTACGATTACAGTTGATCGATCGCCTAAGTATACGGGCATTGTGTATCTGGTTCTTAACGGATCAATTACCCCCATTGACTTAATATTCCAACAAAGAGAAGACCTGTTGAAATATTCAATAGCCAAGGCGCTCGGGGCTTTGTTTTTGAGTGCCCGCCCAAGGGAGAGGGGGTTTTTTATGAGTTGACGTCTACATTATCGTAAATATTCAGATATATGCGTCTATATATTTCTGAATACGTGAAAATATTTTTCTCGTGGAATATTGTTGCTTTCCAAAGCAGCATTGTTTATTAAAACTACTTTCAGAAGTACTTCGGTGTTGTTATCTGCTACTTGAGAATTTTGGTTAGACATATAAGTACTGGCTGTTTATCAGAAATATAGTCAAAGTTGGAATTGTATGATTCTTTCAACATTTGTTTTAAGTAACCATAAAATATGTACATAAATGTACGAAAGATGTGACGTGTTTGAAGATATAGTGGCTGGGACTAAAAAAGGGATGCCTTATTTGGTTGGCGCATATTGTTTTTGGAAATCCTTAGTCGTTGTCTAGCTCTACGGGAAATAAGTGTTACCGTATGTATGTTGTATTTAGATAGATGTAGCGTTTGAACTAACCTGCCCCAACCTTAAAACACTTGTCTTTAATCTAACCGATTAGTGTTAACTCTACGTGTAAGCCGTTCTGCGTCTACAGGTCCTTAACATAAAGGCGTGTTTTGTATCAAATGTAACGGTCAGCTGCGTTTAGCGAAGTCGCGACGTCTGCACTTGTGGTGATTCCGAACACAAGTGGCGATTAGTGGTCGATTACATTCGTGCTTAACTGTATCGGTAATACTTGATGTAATAATAATAATAATAATAAAACAATACAAGTAATAAAACAGTACAAGTTAAATTTGTACGGCGTAAAAGGCGAAATATGGCTTGAACTTATAATCCTATAACACCTTGATATATACACATATTTGTGCAAATAAACGTCTTTGACTTTGTCTTTGAAAAGTATTAATCATAGTATTTGAAGATTTTGAAACTCTCTCCCGTGCCACGGACAAAAGTTGGAAAGGTAAAGTATAGAGTTAACGATATGAATACAATGTAATTAAAATTAAAGGTTTTCAATTATAATTTAACTTAGTATTTTTTGTAAATGCGAATTATTTTTTGAATTTTGAACCTCATGAGTAATACGAAATGTAAACGTTGGTTCTAATACTTGATAAGACTTGTTTGCTACCTCGATTAATGCAGAAACACTTAGGGCACTTATAGCACTTCGTCATTATGTCTCTTCTTACCAAACAGTGTTACTGTACACTTACTTTATAAACCCTTTTAATTATACTGCATACTTATTCGCATTATTTGACTGTTTCGATAATTCGAACAGTCCTATTAATCATGTTGCAAGCCCTTTGCGGGTAGCTTACATCAATACAAAGTACATATATTTACTTAAAAATTTTAACTTAGTAGGTACATGCGAATGATTTTTCTTCTGTATTGAAACTATTAGTTTATGCTTCGTTAGCCAAATAAATTTAAATAAACATCAACAAGTTTAAATTTGTATAAATATAGAATCACTTGCGTACCTACAAGTCTACCTTTCCATTTCGCTTTGTTAACGGTCTGTGGAGAATTCAACGTTTACATGTAGGTATAAGAACTTATATGAATTGTTTATTTAGTTGGGAAACGACTCCAAAATTGTTGGAGAAATACAACGATGGTGTCACCCCGTTGGTCTAATGGATAGTGAATCTGACTTCTGACTGTGATACTCGCTTCGATTCCCGTGCGGGATTGATATCTGCATGATGAGCATCATTATTAGTTCTGTATCTAGGAGTAAAATTATCTGTATAAGTGTATATAGATTATTATCTGGGCTATAATATCTAGATTATTAGTTGTCTGCTTACCGTAAGGCAGGTTCTGTATATGTAGTTTTCGAACTGTCTGTCAAGTTATTTCATGACATTATTATTGATATATAGACGAAATAGACGAAACTCAAACAGAATTTGGCTCTATACTACTACATACGTAATGTATTACAAAAGTAACTTTGACGGAAAGGGTATTACGCGCATCTATTCCAATACACACAAACAACGATCTACAAAGCATGTAAATCTTAAAGGTTTGGGGCTGGAAACGGAGTGAACATCTTAACCATAGAACTCATTAATAATAGAGATGTTAATTAATTGCATCGATTTTACTTGCGTTACCAACAAAATAAGGAAAATATTATAGTGAAAACATATGACATATGTTACATTGTAACAATTGCCGGATTTATATGAGGATGTTTGATTATTTGACTTGCTTGTTTCTGCAACTCACGTTGTACATTATGAATTACATTGCATTTCAGTGTGAGTCCTAATATGACTATGTATAAAATTAAAAAAAAAAAAGTTTAAAACCTTAAGCTTAAAAATAATTTAGGATGTAAAAAAGATAATATTATAATAAAATCTCATAAATATGTACGATTAGAAATAAATATTTGTGTAGCTTAAACATTCTGATTCAAGTTTTTGTTTGTTTTTAAGCATTCTGAGGTAAAAATGCGACATTTCTACACGCCACTATGCGCGCGTTCTGTGAACTGTAAACTCATGTCGTGTCTCATATTCAAATAGTGTAGGGGCTAACGAACTGAGCGAGGAGGGAACTCTTGTAAGAAATATCAACACACTACGCAACTGTATAGGGGCGTGCTCGCACTAAGTAACGTCTGCTCATGATTAATTTGTTGAAGACACTTTGACAATCATCGATGGTCAGCTATAATGAGATATAGTCAATACATACTGATTCTTAACCGACTCAAATTGGGCGTAAGTGTAATACTTTGATTTGCGAATAGGACAACGAGATTAGGACTCGATTCTGTCCAAGCTGCACTGAGGTATTACTCATTAACATTTCCTTAAACAAAGAAAACCCCTCGACCAGCAGGTATGCGCAAAAACCAATATAGCACTGAATGGCGGGAAAGTGGAAAAGAAGTTAAGAGGTGTCTATTTGTCACGTTCCTTCCTGAATAACGCTCTGCTTTCCAATTAAGGGTAAGCGCTCTCTTTGTTTATCTTAAATTGCGAGAAAATCTCACTCAAATTATCGAGCTAAAGGACGAAGGGGAGACTGGTGCCCCGCGGAACATAACTTTTGTTTCGGGATAAAAAGTTGCCTATCTGATGTTGACGGACGGGCGTGGGGAATTTTTAATAAGCGAAAAATTTAATGAGGGAATCTACCGCTTTTTTCTTCTGTCAGCTGTGTGGATCTTGAAGTGAGCAGTGCTTACCAAGTGATTCATTAATTGACGGTTTGAAGGCATTCCTTTATGTAATTATTCGTAGTTACGCTATCCATACACTTAATAGATTTTTTGTATTGTCTATTTTTTCTCATCTTTCTAGAGCTTTCTAAACAATTGAAACACGATGTTTTAAACATCGGCCTTGGGTCACCGAATGTAAAATTTTAAATTGTAAATGGGAAACCATTGCTGATTAATAACTAACTTATAGGTGTATAAAAGTGTTATATTATTTTTATAAAATATGTATGATATATTATGATTTAAAAATATTTAATAAACATAAATATAATATTACCTACGTAGTGTTGTGGGTGTAGAGTAGAATTTTTACGTAATTGGTGCGCCCGTGATTCAGCCCACCTCATTATGTCGAGTCGAGTTGGGGGCCAATTTAGCGCACCAGCAGTCAAGACGCGACATCTGCTAATCGATTGATTGACCCCACTTTAGACACGACAAAAATGTAATAGATCTATTTCATGCAATACTGTCGAACGCAGAGCTTACATATAGTTACATGTAGCTGTAGACAGGTGGAATACACTATGTTATTACACGTTATGACTAGTATTTTTATGTATGGAAGTAAAAAATATCGCCTTGATCTAACAATGATGCTTATATTCTACGAGTGTTTATTAACTGTTAATTAATGTGCTATGAATTTGATCTTTGATATTATCAAGAAATTTGACGCTGTTCACTATTTAGTTAATTATAAACAATTACTACGTATTATTTACTCTTAATATTCAAATCGATCTATAATTGTATATATATTGTTCTCCTTAATATTTAATTATTCGATAATGTGGTAAGCAAGGGCATGGTTGTACCCTACATGTAGTATAAGCTGAAAATATACAAGCATGGCTTCCGAAATAATACTTATTAAACGCATCGGTACTTTGTAAGATTCGAATTTGGTAGTGACCGTTGACTAATTGACGGTAATGTTTCATTCTGTATGAAACAATAAAAGTATTGTAATACGGGTATATACTGTTAGTGTAATGTAATTTATGATGAACGCATTGTATACGTGAAGCGGAGTAGTATCCACAGTTTAGATACGGCTGTATTTCTATGAGAAACGAACTACACTTGTGTATGTAAAAAGAAGCTTGTTAGTCAAACATTGTTGGTGAAACGACACAATAGGCTCGCCCTTCAAGCCACCTTGCTCTCCCGGTGAGGTGAAAAATTATTTTTGTATAAGAGAGAAAAATATCTCGGCCTCACCTTTCGTTATTAACTCGAGATCCCCCTTTGATGCAGTGCTGCCCTCTCGACATCTAATGATTTTAAATTTGCCCTGTTATTTCAAAACCTCTTGTCGGCCATGTTGCGGGGAATGCTCGAGTGTGAATATTCATTCGCAAGACTCTTGTGTACGCATAACTTTAAACCCGAGTTGCTCTTGAAGTAAAAACAAATGA
This sequence comes from Passova gellias, assembly GCA_018249975.1. Taxonomy (NCBI): domain Eukaryota; kingdom Metazoa; phylum Arthropoda; class Insecta; order Lepidoptera; family Hesperiidae; genus Passova; species Passova gellias. The sequence goes on from DWUN01000174.1 coordinate 17,281, forward strand.
ATATTTAACGTCATAAACGATCTCAAATTGCACGAGACTAAGCACGCAAAAAAAATACATTTATTTACTAATAAAAAATTAACTTCAATGAGATAAAAGCGTGTATTGATATATTATACAATAACAACAAAAAATCGAATTATTCAATATTATTAAGCGTAAGACAAATGGAGTGAAGTTTTTTGAAATCATCTACATATGTACATAAAGTGAGGAAAAAGAAACATGGACCCGAACATTTTTTGATAGGTTCCATATTTGTGTTCCTTATGCATTTATTTTTGTTAGATTAGTGATGTCAAGGATACTGTATCTAACTTACAAGACATTCCAGTAAGGTATTTTATAGAGTAAGTACACGCATGCATCTTTATCAAAAATAAATGTTAACATTTGTAATTAAATTCTAATACATTCCAGTCTACTGAAACTTATTGTCATAAATAAACAGAGATCATCTATTACAATTTTTATTAATTTAAACAAGCACCCGACAAATGTGGACAAAATTAATAATGGTAATTGAGATGTGCGAGAGAGTGAGGAATATAAATCATCTCTGCAACAGAAAGGGACAGAGATCTTTTTCTTTAGTGTTGTGAGTCTTTTTCAAGTCGCGCTCTTTTCCGTTTTTAATTATTGAACCACTCATTCCTAATTATTGTTATTAGCACAGGGGAGAGTGGTGAAAATTGAGGGTCTCGTCGAGCAATATTGACCGCTGGCTCGAGGTGCGTCTCGGGGGAGGATTTTAATTGTACCCGCTTTTGACTTTCCTCTTGTTCTTCGAGACGCTTCAATAAACTCGAATTTTACGGCGTCTCGCTGGTATTAAGTTTTATTAGTGGGGGTTTCGTTATTTGTTTCCGAGGCGGCTAAAGTTGTATTTTCTATGCGGATCAATTATCTAGTTACGTAAATAACTACATATACGAGTTTAATAGATATATGACAATTTAGATCTATGCAAAAAATGTGTTTGAATGTAAGTGTCGATTTGTTCTTTCTAGTTAATGGGTTCGTTTAAGCGTAGGTATCTCTGCGTGGCCGCGAACACGCGTTTACTGTATGTTTGTCTATGGAATGTTTGAAAAGGTTGAACTTATTTATTGTTATATTATATTGTATTAATTCTAATCGCAGTTTTATGTACAGATTAGAAGTAAAAGGAATTCAAATTGACATTCGCTGACATTAACTTTTCATGCTTGTCTATAACAAAAGAAACGTGGATAAACTTACCACTAGGGGGATTGAAATACGGATCGAAAATCCCAAATAAAGTCATATATATCAACGATATTATGACTGGAGGCTGTTAGGGGAGATCATACAGTCAGTTGGTTAATGTCGCTAATGCGTTTCAATCCGCATTACGTTTTATATCCAAATTGCTCGCCTAAGCCGGCAATCCCCGGTAAGCCCTGAAACCGAGATCAAAGAACTCGCAGCCATTACGATTGTGGCTCATTTTTTATTTAGATCCCGGAGAACTCTTATCTTAACGCGCCTTCTGCGTACTTTATGACGTTATAAAGCTGATTTTTAATCTAAGGTGCTCGAAATTCGGGAACAATTGCATTCTCTTTTTCAAATTTATATACACATAATTTCGTCTTTCTCTTTTATAAAGGTGTTTTTAGATTTTGGTTTGTAGTGCTTGGCTTTTCCTTCCCTGAAAATATTTGTACACACTTTAGAACCTAAAATTTAACAATGAAGGAAAACAACATGAGGAATCCTGCAGTCCTCAGAGTATGCTATAAAATATTTATGTATAATGTTTTTGAGGTGTGTAAAGTTAATCCAATCTGTACATAGTCAATGTGGTATTGTCTTAGCTACATACAACCTTATAATTGTGAGAAGAAACCAGTGTCCACGTGTAGAGCAATAAAAGGGTCGAAAAAAATGTACATATTGCTTTAACTCACGAGTATGTTTTAGATGTTTTGTATGGATCTGTAGGCAATTAAACAGTTGTAAATGCAAAAATGCTTCCAAACAAACTATAATATTCATGTTGAGAGTATCAAGTTTCGATGTTTACCAAATTAAATATGTACACGAATGTTATATACAATCGCAAATCGGTGTTATTTCATGCAAACACATTTTTATGGGCCAGAGGCGCCCCCTCGCGGCAATATCGCGTATGAACCGTGTCGCACGTGCGCGGTGCAATATGTTCGGGGCGCAGACGAAAGTCTTTTTATGAACAACTTCAATGATTTATGAAGTATCCTGAATGCCTTCATTCTATTGCGACTGTACCGTTTGCCCTTTCACTTTGGCTGCAGGTTCAAAGACGTAAATAATGTGAGCAATGTGTGCAATGAATAAAATATTACAGATATTATTATATAACATGTATGCAGATTTTAGATTGTAGAATTTTGTTTTATTCGCTACGGCCACGATCAATAGTTTAATATTTCAAAGGATGACTATGGCCTCTTTTGTGTTTGTACGCGCATCAACTTTCAAAGAAACCATTTCACACAGTTAAGAGCGTGTCTGCCTTAAGTCTGTGACTCATTATTTCTATATTACTTTCATCGCGCCGGCATGTAGATATTTAAGTCTTTTAAGTCAAAGTAGGAATTAATTACTACTTCTCTCCGAAGCATACGTATCAACAAACCTCTTTCGGTTCTCTTTTGATGTAATGTAATGGCCGACACAAACTTTCCAATATAAATGTGACTCATTTGGAACTGAAGGTTTTTAAAAATTCGAATTAAGTTGAGCGTGAACGATACAAGGAAAGGAGAATTTTAATATTTTCACTAGTAGACAAAAGAAACATTTATTATTTTCTCAAGGCAAAGCGGTGTTTATGAAAATAAGCGGGCGGCCGCTCATTTCGGGTCGGGGCCCGCGGGGTGTTATGTCGTTTTCATGGTTCGGACTCGGGGCCGTTGGCCACCAGCCAGCCGCCGCGCTACCGGTTAACCCCTCTTTTGTTTTCTCCGGAATGTTTTATATCACTTTTATTTAAATCTAAATATGTAAGTACAAGTAACTGATGTTTATTACCTACACTACAAGATATTTTTATTCCTATACCTACCCACAAAAACAATTTATTTACCTAAGATGTAGTATATTCGTAGGTAATTCGGATTTCAAATCTTATATTTACATAGTCTTAAACAATGTAGTACTGCAAATAAGAACGTATATTTTAAAAGTGGGTAACGTATATTCTTAAATTATACAGGTTTATGTAGCTTTCACGGTTCAGAATGTTCAGACTACGGTATTTGGCAACCGGCCAGCCCCTATCCAATCTTGTGCATTAAATGGTTTCAAGCGATTATTTTAACCAAGAAACAATTCAAATATGAAAACAATTTGAAACTTCAATGTTGTATATAAATATCTGGAAATGATTTCTTTGAACACTGAATGGTTTTTAACATTTGATGGATACGTACATTAAAATTAGACAATCGAAATTTTCGTTTCGTATGTAAGACAACAGATATTTATACACATTTTTTTGTAAATATCATTATTGTGATTAAAGTATAGTAATGTGATTACGGGTTATAGTATGAAAATATTGTAATGGTTACGGTATGGTAGTTGAGACAGTGTTATCATCAAGTTGACAGCGCTAGATGGGTGTCAATACGGTGTTGATAGTAGAACGCTTGGCGCGGCGTTTGCGGCCGAGCTGCGGTGGATGTGTTACTACGCCAATTCCGCAGCGACGCCGCCCCGCACCAGACACTCATTACCTAAATATTGCGTAAATACACGATTGTTCACCACGTTCAAATGACTACACATTCGGACAACGTTTATCGCGATGCCGTTAGTCGCGGATCACCGTACTATGTTTTCTGTAACCAAGTACGGTACAAGTTACTGAATATACAGTGAATATTACGGATATTGTACGCTTAGGTATTTGTTGTTCGATTAAATATGAGACATTTTAAAATGTCTTTATGATATTCTAAAAGTAGAACAGGCGACAGTTAAAGAAATAGACGAGAGAAAGAGAGAGAGAGAGAGAGAGAGAGAGAAAGAAAGAGACGAGACGAAGATAGATGATTATATGTATTGTATATAATATAGAATGCCTGTATTACGATTGATGTCATGTATAATGCTGACGGGCTTGTTATCGACCATTGAGTGGCTGATTGGTAGTTGATTGTAATGAACGTTTCCACGATGCAGAGCGCACGTTAAGTAATTAATCTTAGATTTTATCGGTATATGATAGGCTGGTTTAAAATTGGTCGAAAGGCTTTTTACTTTATACCAAGAAAAGTTCATTGAAGATAGGAATTTCTGAATATTCTTTCTGAAGCGTGTAGTCTAGTTTTATCCGTTCAATGCATGGACCATTAATAGCATAACATTAATCCAAGAGCCCTTAAAGATATTTTAAAATTACAGCTGTATAATACTATCTTTTCTTATTTAATTATGTACACACAAACACAATATAGCAATATTTATAACAGAAAACAAGTAATAAAAAAGTACATCAATTAGAAACAATTATCTAATTGTTTTCTGCCAATGTCATCTAATAGCAGGTATTGCTTGAATGTATTTTAAACCAATAATAGTATTAGAATCAATGAGAAATTGTTATATTGTTCGTGTTTTAGGTAGACTTAAATCAAATAATGAAGTGTTTTAAACAGCATATTAGCAATACTTAGCTGAACCCTATCTTTATGAACTTGGTGTTACCATGTATTTCGGTACACAATGCCCAACCTACTACTATTTTTTACATTTTTTGAAATACATGTGTTTTATTTTTTAAGTGCTGTAAGCTTCTCGGTTTGTAATGTGACCATGTTTCTGAGTGAGTGTGGCAGGTTGTCTAATCAGACTTTTGGGAAGGTGGAGGTTTCATAATAGAATTGACAGTATATTATTAATTGTCTGATAGTTTGACAAATGCAATTTAATCCGTTAGCATTTCCTCAAAGCTGCGCGCTGTGGAATGTCTCGGTAGCTCCGTGTCGGCACGCGGCCACGGAGCTCGGTCACGGCTCGTCGCAGAGATAACTCCTGACGACTGCTGGGCGAATTCTTAATGCGTTGTCACATTCCGTGTCGCGACCGTCTTGGAACGCGGCTTAGATTCTAAGGCGGGTTGCAGACTGTGGTTAGCGGTTCATGCAGATTCACAATGTCCATTAGAATGTAATAATAACTATAATGTCTTTGTGTGGAATTTACCTAAATCTCCGAAATGCAGTCTACTTAGTAATATAATATTGAGTAAGTTTGTATTGCTTCACGTCACTCCCGAAGTGATCTTGTAACGCGTTTAAGATTCTAAGGACGATTTTGTTTCTTGCCGATGATTTTTTTCTTTTTGTCTTAACTTTACCAATAAAGACTCTACTGTATGTAGTCTGACTCAATGTAGTCACCGTTGTCACTTCTTCATCATTACTTTCCTATAAGACGTCCATAGATTCAAGTCACTGATATTAAAGGTTAAAAAGTGCAATAGGTTAGGCGAAAGCTTGCTTTTGGATACCTCAATCTGTTAAGCTAAGAATGTCTTTGCCATGAATTGTTAGGAATTAGTTCCTGACGCTTGACGATCATTTAGCAAATGTCTCGTCACTACCGAGACGATCTTGAAACGTTCTTCAAATTGTCGAAGGAACATTTCTATTATTTTTTCAAAGAGCTTATACTGATTTTTACTCTTTGATAGTTTTATCGTATTGGGTGGTTACTCGTATATGTTTGTTATCCTAAAACGATGTTATTATTGTGATTACATTTAATGAATCTTGTTTTTTTTTTGAAAACTGCTCACGAATAGTACCTAGTAGCAATTGATTTTTTTATTCTTATCATCAGGTAAATCCTTCACTCTCACAATCATGCTGGCGACCTCTCCTCCCCAAGTGGCGACCTACCAGAAGGCTATTAAAGTCACCGTGGATGGCCCCCGGGAACCTCGCTCGAAGACAAGGCACCATGGATTCCACCCCTTCCACTTCGGCCCGCGGTTCGCCCCCGACCCGCTCATGGGTTCACTGCCATTCAAATTATCAGGTAAAATCTTACATCCGTACATTATGTGTACAGTTGTAGCTATACGTAATATTTATTATTGATATTCCAAAATATTTGGAGATTTCCACATGAATATAAGACACAGATATACATATCTTACAATAATAATAATAAATTCCTTAATCGTCTCTTCCAAACCACAGTTAGTGTTTATGAGGGTCTTATGCTTAAAACTAAACGTGTACTTTGTAAGAGCCTCCTGTCTGCAGTAGGTTAGGTATACCTGTATTATATAATTCAGAATTATTTGGTTCTAACTAACACAAGGCAAGTGATATGATAAAATTGGAAAATACAATGTAATTGCATAATTAAAGTTAGTTATTATGGTATGGTATAGTTGCGACATACTATAGTTATTATGGTATGTCGCAACGTTCCACTTTTATTACCATTGGAATTAAGAATAAACATTTTAAGGAGTTGTATTGAATTGGATAATACTCGTATATAGTACCTATATTTGACTACGATGTTATTGGTTGATGTCCGAACACATAAAGCAGTATATCCATATAACTATCACTCACATTCGCGTCTGAAGCTTACAAAATGACATCTAATAAGGAACTTGTTTCCGTTCACGTCATTTTTCTCCAAGTCCGTTTCCATCGGACAGATATTAAATTGTCAGTCCGAACCGTTGTCACTCTACCCGGCCCCTGAGAGGGGATTTAATTTGGCCCAGAACTTTCACGAAACAATTAATTATCGATTTGCAGCCCCTTTTGACACCTTCAAGAAGTAGTCAATGTCTGATGTTTCGTATACCAATGTTTGCATTCTATTGATATGAAAGTTAACGCTGTCGCAATGTTCCTTTTGCTTATAAAATAGGAAATTGTATTATAATCGTTATGAAATCATCAATGTTTCATAGTGTGGCAAATACTTCTGGGGAGAGAATCGTATCCAACAATTAGACCTACGTTTATAACATCTACATGTTACACGATCAAATATTGTCGTAGACAATAAATAAAATATAACGTTTGTGTCATTTCATGGTTACACCAATACCAAGGTATTCAGTTTACAATTGGTATTTTCGTAATATTTGTGCAACGTTTACGGCGTTGCGAGCGACGCAACCGTCGTCCTCGCAACGGCGCGGCGTCGCTAGGCGTCGCGGCGCACCTGCTGAGACGTTCATAAAATCGAACAACGCACAATGGACGTACGCCCCTTTTCATTTTATACAGTCCTATTTTATAACTGGCTAGTTTTGACGTTCTTTTTTTTAAATTCACATATTACATATTACAATTACTGTTTAGGTACTTTCATACGTTTTCACAGTAATGTTGCGAAAAAGATACTGCAATTCTCTCTGCCGTCGTATTTGCAAAATGATGGGAAATTTACTTCATCATACTGTTCAAAGATCACATTGTTTAAAATGCTTTAAAAACCATATTTGATTACGGAAACTATTTTGTCTAATAGTTCCTAGTTTTGATGACTATCAATTATTGGAATCGATGAAACTAGTTATAAACATGGATCTTTCTTTAAGTGTGTGTATAATATACCTTGTAATAAGTAAAATAACTTGAATTTGATTTATTTAAATCTGCGACCGCATTACGACTACATGTGTATCAATGTCCGTTCAATTAATTTGGAGTAATCACAATTATACATACAAGATTGATACATAAAAGACAGTAAATGGAACATTTACATAACAATGATTATGTCCTCGCGACATCGCAGTACATAAACATTTTAATGCGATCGCCGGTCAATATACATATTTACTTCGGCGATATTTTAATCCCATTACGCGGACCGCGGTCACGGCACGATTCGCATCGGAAAACTAAATATTTTGCATTAAATTATCCTGCGCCTCTCATATATTACCTGCAGTTGCGTGTTTACCTTTAGCTTCTGTTTGGACAAGGTATGGAATGGGCCACAGTTACAGTATTAATAAAGTACCTCAATTATATTATTAATATATTTGTATTAATATGCAAAATTTGAATAAGATAGGTATATTTTATTATATTATTACTATAGATTACAAACAAGCTTTGAGCTTCAAAATATTAAAGTTTTCTGGGATATCCTTTATTACTTTTTGGTGTTTTTATTAAAACACTCATTAAAAAGTTCGTAATTATATTGCTAATAGGTGAACATTGTTTTGAACATTACAAATACGGGTTAGTTATAAGAAGTGGTGAAGTATCCAGCGGTAAGTATCGCCCGTTAATGATCAAGCGATTAATAACCAAAGTAGTTTGTTTAGGTTCCTATGTATGACAAATATGTTAGTGATGATAATGTATGACACATATCACAAATAGCACAAACCGATGAGCACAAGTATTTTGTCTGTGTCTGTGTGTAAAATTCTTTACATATGTACGTATTTATAAATGGCTATCAAGTGTAAGATAACCATAACATTAGGTGCATATGTTTGTATGTATTTGTTTTTGTAGCTATGTTTTGCATCAGATGAATGTGAGTGACTTGTCACATTTTTTTATTGTTAGTGTTGTCCTTTTACTGATCGAATGTTTTACAAATAGATAATAAAAAAGGAAATAAAATCTTAAGGTGCGTATACACTTGCAATAAAATTTGGTACACCGGCAACTACGCAAGTGGTGCAAACTTCATTAGAGCGGGTGTCAAAGGGCCCTAACGCAATTACACACTGAGCGCTCCCGTGCTCAGTTGAGACACATTGAGTCGACACGCCTACCTTTTTAGGGCAGGCTTAAAAGTAGTTGTTAAAACAGTATTATAATCAAATAACTTTATAAAATGCTAACATATTTTTTATGTATCTGAGCATGCTCCAGAGATGTATCGATGTGATATATATAAATCAAACATTCATTTATATTGAGTGTTAATTATCAATAGTACGAAAATGATTCCACTTGTCTCACCTATCATCTTAATTGTGTAGTCGAATTCAGTCAAGTGTACATCGGCTACGCAAGTGGCGCAAACTTCATTAGAGCGGGTGTCAAAGGGCCGTAACGCAATTACACATCGAGCGCTCTGGTGCACTGTTGAGACACATTCAGCCCACACGCCTATATATCCGTACGCTAGTGAGCATAGCGTGAACTGTGAACTTATAGTAATCAAACGAAAAGACTACGAGTATTGCAATACCGAAGCGTAAACCTTTTTGAAATCGTACATACATACATAGCATCACGCCAGGTCCCTAGTGGGGTAAGCAGAAAGCACCGAGTGACAAATATCTCTGTCCTTGCAAACCTGACGCGCTTCGTCTACATTCATCACTCTCTTCACGCATACATTTGAAATCGTCTTCTTTAAAAAACTCATACATTTAATGTCAATCATTGTTAATTAAGTTAATATTTTACGATATATCTTCACATCTGTCATTATGATTGTGTTGTGGAATGCAGCGTACCGAGGCACTACGCAAGTGGCGCAAACTTCATTAGGGCGGCGTCAAAGGTCCGTAACATAATTACGTATCGGATGCCTTTGTTCACACTACTGCCAAATAGTTACAAGAAGATGCGATCATTATACTCATCAACGTAAACAGGATAGTGACGTCATTGCAAAAAAGTACAAATGTTTCGATACATTGTTTATTAATTAAAATAGCGTGTGAGAATTTATAATTTAGTTTCTCAAATCAGTTTTGTTTACTCTTTATATAAAGCTATTATTGCATAATTATTTTTTGATAACAATATACACAAATATTTAATCAAAATACATATTTGAATAATAGTATTGAAACATGAAAAATTACAAGAACGTCATTGCAAGCAAATCCTGAAAAATTGTAACAGGTACGTAATTATTCAGTTGCATAAGCTACATATATAGATGATTTTAGAAATATAATAAACACCTTACTAATAGCAATTAGTAACGTTAATAAGGTAGATACCAAATATAGGTACTTATGAATTATTGCTAAATATATATGTAAATGTGTACCATCCATTCTTTCCGGTGTCGTTGTAGTCATAAATCTGATTTAATACGTAAACTTTTATGGCAATCTACGCCCAATACAGCTTTAATGTTACCGCAATACTTTCTTACACTTCAACCTGTTGTAATGTGACATTAGCAGTGTGAAAACGCACGACTTGCCTTGACTTACGTCATGTAACTTCACCAGATGTCAAAGCCCTGTAACTCAATTACACAGCTCGCGACGGCAGCCAGCGCGAGCCGTGACACCGCGGGGGTGCCAACATTATACGCCCATTCAGTTTGTGATTACAATTTCTATTCTCATTATAACTTTGTATCTTAAATTTTGTTTCAAAACTACCAAGTTGTAAATGTTAATTTTGCGATCGGTTGTTACGGAGCAATAAAACCTGGACCTACTCATATATTGGTTCGAAACATTTGTAATACTATTGCAGTTTTCAATTCCACATATTTCAAAGCAATTACCTTTGTCTGCTTTAAATACTCAATTGCAAAGTTATTACCTTTTAGTATACAGAGATGGGAGAAAACAACTTCGTACCAAACTGTGCATCATAATATTATTAGGTTCTGTCGATACAAGTATTCTCATTAGAGAGCGGGGCTTTTTCAAGAGCGCGCGGGTTGTACCGCTTTGTTCTGTTAGAAACAATTTAGCGCACTTCAATATGTAAATTCCGTGAGATTCGCGGCAATAGCGTCTCCGCTGCCCTCTTGGAAGCAGTAACCCTTGCGAAATCATGATAAATTATCCACACTCACGTTCACGCGTTCAACTGACACGACTTTAACACGGAATGTAAGAAACGCGGACGTGGCATTCATTTCAATTAAAGTTATCTTGTAATTTTATATTCCTTATATCCTTTATATCACTTAAGCCTTCAAATGTATTAAAGTTTTATTTTTACCGGCGGAAAAAAGAGGTACTCAATTCGACGCGTATATACGAGTATACATATGTATT
>DWUN01000175.1:0-28234 GCA_018249975.1 Passova gellias
TATATAACATCACGGTAAGATGAATAGGAGAGGAGCAGCAATAAAAAATAATTTATATGGCAGAACAACGTTTGCCAGGTAAGCTAGTATTTAATATAATGTCCATATTGTTCGATGTTCTGTTTTCTCGTTGTCGTGTTACGTAATTTTAATTAAAATCATAATATATAACTGCCGAGCGAGTAGTACAATTTTAACGACGAAATTCATTAGAAAGCCGTCTCAATTAGAGTATGGAAAGTGAACAATATGTAAAGAACGGTTACAACTCCATGTTGTTTGATTGTATGTAGCACTTTACATAGGTAATTACTTCGATTATGGATATCAATTGAAAACTGACAGTATAGGAGAAACTAACTCTGGGGACGGTTACACTGTAACGGATAAATGTTTTACGGCAAATCAATAATTAACGTAGGCAACATTGATTTTGATTATTGCTCTCGTAAAATTATGGTACTTAAACTCAATATAGATTATATATAACAATTTTATATTGCAGTAAGTCCATAGAAATATATTTATATACATTCATATAATAGTTTACGCACGTTTACGCTATTCGTGTTTTTTGATCATGAGCAGTTTTCTTCAAATTTTCAATATTGATTATGGTCGATTTTCGGCCAGCGAGCTAACACCACTTTATATAAATTGCTGTATAAAATCTACTTTATCCAAGTCGCGCCTCAAAGCCATCCTTTAACTCGATTGATTTGTAATCGAGATTGTAAATTAGAATGATGATTAGACACCGCCAAGATTTATTACACGAGCACCAACTAAGTGATCCGGGGTAGATCTAACACCGATACTCCCGGGCAAAGACAATCAGAGAGATATCTTAACCTTAATTGCGTGCACTGCTTTCCTTCAGCGGCTTGGAACGATACAAATTGTATGTGTTATATGAATATAGAGATATCTTGCCAACATTTTAGTAGTAGTCTTCGCTGTTCGAAATTTGCTTTAGCAGTTGTCGATGTGTTGCCAACGTTATAGCGGAGTAGAAATAAGTGAGCGAGCGCGTTCGAATTTCAAATTTCTTTGTCAAATCACATCTGTTGTAATCTGTGTCAATGACAGCGAACAGATTAATAATAATAAGACAATTATGACATAACTTCATAATATCGTCGTTGTTTTTTTTTTCATTAGATTGTGGCCTAAATATTGTCTTTTTACTACGTAAGTTACGTACTTACGAATTAAGTTTGTTATTTAGCTTTTTGACTCATTTTAAATGCATTATTTCTAGCTGTTTTTTTGAAACGATCTTTTCTGTTGCAGGTACGCTTCGACTGTGTATAATCGAAAATTTTAAAACTTTGGTAAGACTAACGTAAATATATATTTAAGAACAACATGACATTTTATAGGTTGGTACTTACTTATTGAAAGTTAAGCTGTTAGCATTGATATAGATAGTCTGACAGTGTCATCAGTACCTACCTACTGGTAGCTTTTCTCTGAACACAGAACATTATATAAGAGAAAAAATCCCTTAACATTCTATCGATATCATATTAAATAACAATGCAAACAAGAAATCGCATGGAGCTAGTTAATAGTGGTATTGTTACTAATATTTTTAATGTGAAGAGAGTAGCAAAGGAACTGGCTGCAGGCCAAAACTACCGAACCAATCAATAAACATCTGCAACCAACCTCGTCTAGGGTTGAATAATTGGTAGTTTGAGGGTTAATTAATTCAGATTGTATTAATAGTACAAATAGTTGGTTACTATTCAGTGTATATGGCACGCCAGTTGAGGCTAAAAATATTAAGCCGATTCAATTCTGTAAAAATATTTCGAAACCAAACTCCTTGCATCAAAATCGTCATATATACATGCGCGTTATACAGTATACTACTGGTAAATTTACCTGCACGTAGATTTTTTCTGAAATATTGAATATTTTCATTACAAAATACCGTATATTTGCTAGCAGCTACCGCCATAGAAAGACCGGACGAACCAATTTTATGACACTATTAGCGGGATTTTTATTGGTCGTAAATTATACTGCAATTCGCCTATTTTATTTTAATAAACTGAATTGACCATTATAGTTGTTAACTGCTCCGTCATAGCCCTTATGGACACACCACATAAATTGTGCATTGAAAGCAAAAATATACGAAATACACAATGTTTAAAGATATAACAATGGCAGAAGCAACAAAGCATCTTTACATAGTATAAAATAAAGTCGCTTCGCGCTGTATGTCCTTATATATGGTTAGATCTTTAAAACTACAGAACGGATTTTAATGCGGTTTATTTTAATAAATAGAGTGATTCAAAAGGAAGGTTTATATGTGAATAACATACATTATATAGTAGAGAAATGCTGTTATAATTTATATGGCAGAACAGCGTTTGCCGGGTCAGCTAGTGTATCTATAAAGCTTCTGTCTACAGCCATTCGCTATCAAACGTGTCTCTGTGTCACATAACCTAAAGTACCTTCATAAGCACCTGATATTACATTATCATAATTATATCATTTTCTAGACTACAGTCACATTTTTCAAATATAAAATTGATTATTCCATATTCTTTTTAATTGACAATCACTTTTTCATACATAAGACTTCGTTACGACCAAACTGCTAATAATGATCTAATCTAATCAAGTCTATTTTCCATACATCTATACTTCTATACTAATACTAATACTAATACTAATATATTAATGATATTATAAAAAGGAAATATTTGTGCATATGTGTATGTATGTAACGAAAAGGCTCGACATTACTGGGTCGATTTAAAAAATTCTCTCACCAATTGAATGCTACTTGATCACTGATCAATATAGGCTATATTAATTACTAGCTTTTGCCCGTGACTTTGTCTGCGTGAAGCAGATGGTATCTATGTTATTTGCAATAGAAGTCTCCTAGGAAATTAAAATGCTAAAATGCCCAACGTCACTATTGCACGCGGACGAAGTCGCAGGCAAAAAATATGTAATATAATTACTACATATTTATTGTTTTGTTTTACGTATAGAACATTCGTCACGTCATAGTTCTCTACATAATGGTTATGCTACTGTAACATTACCTCCACACGGCAAACAGAGTTGCGTAATGTTTATCAAAACAAAATGCGCAGTGTTAACGGTATTTGCATATTATCAGTTGGCCAATTAATTTTACAGTATATTGCTATTAATTGTGCCTACTTTATGCGGGAGTCCCGCGAATTTGAATTTATAGTAGGACACTTTCCTTGGCTTAGAACTACTTAAATCCATTACGCGAAATGTCGTAACATGGTTTCTGGGTTTGGTTTAAATTGCAACTATTTTTTGTCAAGCTCGTCTTTTTGTGGCCGAGAAACGAGTAAGATAAATAATGTGCACGCCACTGCATTGTACTGCGCTTGCACTTGTTTTCGAATCTAAAATTTGTTCCACAAATATGTGCATTGTATTAATTAAACATTTAATTTTACATTTAATTATATTAATTTGAAATTAATGAGCCATGTTTTATATTCATGAGCAATAATATTATTTGTATATTTAACGGATTAACGAATTTCGATAAAACTTTTTCCGAATGAATCTTTACATTTCTTTTACTTCTATGTTCACGATTCATGTCATTTACTACGCATATATGTTAAAGATATATTTGAAATCTACAGAAGCGCTCCTAGAAACAGTCTAGACTCGTTATATAAATTGTTTTTTAACTTAAATTAAATTTAACTTAAATAAAATTACTTAACACAATCAACTGAAGGAAACAGCTGAAATATGCATCGCGAACGCAAGTGCAGCGTTTAATTCAGCAGTTAAGTGTCGTGAACATAATTACCAATCATACTATTCCCATGGTTAGGATATAAAATTACGCAGCGTGAAGCTTTTCCCACAAGCCGTGAGTTTCATAATTCGTCGCTTATGGGATCCTGGTAACCGCATAATTATCACAAGCAAGGCACCCGGGTACTGCAGCATCAACTGCTTCAAACTCCGTTATTTTAAACAATCATAAAAGTGCTTAAAACAGTTATGAGTTCTATTGGTCTAATAATCTACCAAACCTTAGTGCTAAGGCCGGAAGTGCAATTCCTATCCAGCACAAACATTTATAATAAAAATATATTAAGTATTACATAATATATAAATTTATCAGCTACCATAATACTGGCTTTTAATTACTTTATTGAAATATAAAAAGCTGGGTGTGAAATTGAAATACATATTATGATTATATTATGTTGATAGTTATGCCTCACCTAAAAAACAAAAATTGTCTTTGATTTATTTGTCAACGAAACTTGTCTATGTCTATTATGTTGTAACTAAGAGACGGTTTAATTTTAATTAGAGCTACTCTCGTATTGGATATGTGTTTCCGGCGAAGGATAGCGGCAACATCCTGACATGGCGCATGTTCGAACCGGTTCACAATGTTCATTCAGAATTATACACTGATTTTTATTTTTATTTTGTTATGTAACAAAAGCAGTATCTGGCCAGTACCATAACTACAACTATTTGTATACTAATATATTGTTAGAAAAAGAAATATAACTTCTATGTATGTCCAGATTGTGATTGTCATATAGAAAATTGACATATTACTTATTGTATTTGTGATTAATTTAGCAATTTCATGGAAATACCAATTCTATTTATACGTTCTAGTGTTTTATTATTAATAATATTATATTTTAATCGGTGTAGATGCCGGCTCATGTGTGTACTAAAGCGATTATTTCTTCCCTCGAGAGTAGTAACGTTTCGAACATCAACTCTAAATACCACGGATTCTAATAAAACCTGCATCAAAAGTAACACATAATATGCTAATT
Source organism: Passova gellias (assembly GCA_018249975.1). Classification (NCBI taxonomy): domain Eukaryota; kingdom Metazoa; phylum Arthropoda; class Insecta; order Lepidoptera; family Hesperiidae; genus Passova; species Passova gellias. The sequence continues at coordinate 4,842 of DWUN01000175.1, forward strand.
AGCCTAAAGTTCCTAACAGTCGTATACTTTCAGTCCTGTTACCAACCGATATTCTTATTAACATCTATTACCAGAATCAGTTGACACTAATATTTCCAATCCTACTATCCTATTCGGGGATTGCAACTACCTACGTATGCTATCCTATTTATTGGAAAAAAAAGTGGATAATGAAAAGTAAATGATATGACATGTTCCGATCATTGCTACCGTTTTTAGCTCCAGCAACTGGATGTAGTTAACATATCATTGTGAACTTAACCTTACAAGTCACGCCTGACACACGGAAGTGACGTAACCGTAAGTCACGCGTCGTGTTGTCACTTTTACACATTTTACACTTTTACAATTATCGTATCACGTTGTGCGGGGGATTGTCCATTAATTACGCGACCTGTATATTGTGTAAGGGCCCAACGCACACATGCTACTTTTATATAGGCGGTTCCGAGAACTATTCCGATCTAACGTCGATGACTTGACCTGTATAATGTTTATGGCTATTCGGTTTAGTGTCCAGTAAAACTGGATTCTGTTACTACGTCAATGTGAACCCGCCCTAACATAAATAACTTCAATTTCGTAATGAATCTCATTGAAGTAAAATAAATAGGCTACGACCTTTTGCATATTAATTCTATTTCATACGAAATATTGAACACAGGGTGTGTCAGAAGTGTCATAAATGTTATTTAATAACGACCACCTCAGTGGGCTTGTTATTTAGCAATTTATATAACTGACAAAATATGTAGTGATGAGTCATTTCATGACAGGTCAATGATCGTTAAAAACTTTTATATCAAAATATTCAAAATCATCACACCTTCTAAGCAAGTAATAATAAAAAGTAATATCTCTAAAAAGGTTTATCTTACTGTTTACTTAACTAATGAACTGAAGTTCGATGAGATTCCGAATTGTTTTTATTACTTGAACTCTATTCTCTATAAAACATTGAGCAAATTAAATGCAATCAGTAGTGCTAATGTGATGACTCATACCTCGAATCCAGTAGCTTATCGCTAACGGCCTTTCAAATATTCAGAGCGGTTATGAAATAACTGAAATATTACAAGCTCATCTGCCAATACAACATGCATAACAACCTATGCGTTTAACGCTATTGATATCTTACCAAGCCGCAGATTGAAGCGAGTTAATTATAAAATAATAAATTCCAATGCAGCACGAACAAGGGTTAGTTATAGCGGCTATAGATCGCGGGTAAGAGGGCTTAATAGAAAAACATTGCTGTCATAAGTAAGCGCGCACGCCGCCACCTGCTAAGACGCGTACATTACCACTTCTCACTAAACACTTATCTATTAGGGTTGTCAACATTTAATTTGTTATATCACAAAATAGATGAAGACTTTAACCATGTCGACACTTGTATTTCATCCGAATAAAAGAATTGTATTTCCCTATCCTAATTTACAGAAACATAAGTGATGGTTCCTGTATTTCGTAAATTTAAAGGATATGCATTTTGCTTTCTTCATAAAACAATTAACACGCGAAAATAAAATCTCCTAAGCTGATAAATTAGGAAATCTTGGCAGCCCTCGCTGTGGCTTAAACTTTGTTTGGGCGGTGAGTCTCGCTTAAATAATTTTAATTTCCAACATTCCATTGGCGATGTACGAACGGGACGATAACTGCGCCATAACAGTTTGCACTTAGCGAAGGTGGCCAATTAAATTACACGGTTTATGAGTCTTGCGCAACGAAACGCATTGTTACGGGATTAATTTTGTTTGGGGAAACAGAGAACATTGTTTTCTTCTTCTTTCCTCTCTTCTATGTAACAAAAAGTAGGAATAAAAATTGTACGGTAATATAAAACTACAATATGTAGTGTTTTGAATGTATTGCTAGCACTTTCATTATTCAGATTAGAGTTACTTGTATAAAGATAAAGTGAAATAATAGGAAGAAATGCGATATAAATCATTTTAGTGACAAACAAATAAATATAATTATTACCCTAATGTGAAAAAAAATTACATATTTTGTAGATATATAAAAAAAATATTACAAATTATCTAGAACTGAAAAGTTTTATATTTTAAACAGTGCTTATATTTAAAAGCTTTTAATTAATGTTTTATAAAAATATTAATACAACTGTAATAAAGTTTCTAAGCAAATCGGAATATATTAATCAAAAGTATTTAATATGCCGTCATATTTTCCTCGATTAGACCTTCCTCTCGACCTTCGATAAAGCCAGGCAAAGAAAGTCCTTCGTGACCGGATCGTAAAATTAGGCATTTCCTCTCCACCTGCCAGTAGCTTCCCTTGTCTGTTACAAACTTGTTTTTGAAAGTCGTAACTATTCAAACAAGTATACTGCGGTTTTCACTGCATTTATTGATAAATAATCTTGTTAATCTATCATTTTATTAAGTATTATTAAATATGACACATCTAGTTGCTTGCAAATATGGATAGAATAATAACATATATTGTAATGCTCAAAAATTTTAATATTTAACGTTTGATTTGGTGATAATAATAATTTAGATTTAAGAAAAGAAAAGAATTAGTGATTTATAATCAAATTATAGGCAGACTACGAGTAGTAGATTCGAATTTTTCTCATAAAATCAGTTCTAAATACACTATTGCGGTGAATGATTCTATTACTGATTCTATGTACAATAGATTACATGAATGTATTTATTTATTTTATTTATTTATTTATTCAAACTCCTAGAACTAAGGATTACAAAGGGCAAACCTAATGCCTAGAGGCATTGTCCTCCGGTCGGCCCTCGGTGAAAGTGAGAAAGTGGGGTAGGCTTAATTGAAAGAAAAAAAGAAAGACCAAATCAAAATAAGCTAAAAAGATATGGTAAAAAGATACAATGTTATTATTAATCTACATATATATATATGTAGAGCATTTATTGTGTATAACTACGAGTACCTATCTATACGTCTTAAATGAGTTGATTGGTTAAAATGCCACGAAGCTAAGTCCATTTTATATACAACAATGAAGGAAAAATAAATAACACTATCTTTATAGTATAATACTTTGTAAAACATTTTCTATTAGTGTTTTGTGAGCAGGACGGAAGACGTTCTTCTGCGTCCGATGCGTATCGCTACTGATGTGCGCCTCCCGTTTCGCTCATTACGTCTTGTTCACTGCACAATGAATACTACGAATTGAGTCTTTACAATCACTAGATATTTAATTAACATATCTTGCTATATCAAGATAAAGCATTTATTTCGATCTGCGTAAGACCGGAGACTGGATGCGGTAAGCTGAGGAGAGGACGCGACGGCACTCGTTAGCTGAGACCTACGTAGGTTGGACATAACGCCGAGTGGAATGACAGCTTAAGCGTAAACATGTGTGGAATTAATTGCATAGTGAGGTTCTTGTCTTGCTGGACGACAACAGCGATATATTCTGAACTCAAAATAAACATCAAAACTTGTCATTTAGATTGCTTCGATATTAACTGTATTGAGTTCTACCATATTCGTACCGTTAAAGCAAATATTATGATTCTATTATAGCGTTTTGATGTAATTAATTTTAAAAAATGTCATGTACTATCTGAATATTAGACATTTTTCTTGCACGTTTCTTATTGTGTATAGATTTTATGCGATATTTAGTTGGTGTTAAATGCTAGAGTGATTTATCGATTTAATTAAAAATCTTTATTGATATTTCTATGAAAACGATACAATCAATTACAAGAAATACTAATTAAAAAATTATTAACAAATTAGTATCGATAGAATAATAAGCAATATTTGAATCGTTTTTGTCATAAAAATGCGCCTCGAATATCATAGATTCTGTACACATAATAAGCTTAATAACGTTGGGTTACAAATAAAATGTAACGATTATTTACTTTGATTCACCTCGCAGTATTTATTGTATGTAATCGACATTTACACACTTAATGACATTCCCGTCGGCCCACGCGAGTGTCTTTGTGGATCATGTAATCCTACTCAATGAAGTGTAATCAACAACATTACAGAACCAGAACCGCCCCAGTTCCGACTCGCGCACCGCTCAGACTAGTCTACGGGTTATTCCTCTTTGAACTTCTTTACATAGCATAAAACAAAGCCGCTTTCCGCTGTCTGTCCCTATGTATGCTTAGATCATTAAAACTACGCAAAGGATTTTGATGCGGTTTGTTTTAATAAATAGAGTTTATATGTATAATAGAGTTTATATGTACAAGAGGAAGGTTTATATCTATAATAACATCCATTATATAGTAGAGAAATACTGTTATAATATATATGACAGAACAACATTTGCCGAGTCAGCTAGTAGCAGAATAAAAACCGCATCAAAATCCGTTGCGTACCTTTAGAGATCTACGCATGCATAAGGACATATAGCGGAAAGCGACTTTGTTTTATACTATGTAGTGATAGTGAAGTGCGCATGAAAATAGTCATATTAAATGAATAAATAAAAATCGGGTGATACTCGCGGTGCCTAAGTGGAATGTATTCCTCCCGGCGGGGTTGTGTGCGTGAGGGGACAGTGACCCGGCTATCGCGAGATCGCAGCCTCCGACCGACCAGATGCCGAAAGATGTCAGCCAGGCACGGACTCTGATTACCGGACGATTTAAATTCAGCTCTGTCTCTCGTTACATTGCGATTGGGCAGTTCGCATGCAGCTCGTTCGACTACTTACGCGCTTGATACTTCGATATGATGCATTGAAATATCTAATATTTTCGTTGTCAAGAATGTATATAAAAATAAAATATTTGGAATGTACAATTGATATTTTCTCTTAGTAATTCTTGAACTGTTTGAGTTTGTATACCTGTAGCCGTTCGGATCCGCGAAACATTCTTTTTTGATTTTTCAAATACAAGTACAAGTATTACATAAAAACATAAAATATAAATAACTTAAAATAAAGAAGTATTATTTATATTTGATGCCATTTCAATATGTTTATCTGTCATTATCGGCTGAGATCTCATAAATCTCTAAACAAATTAACGACATTCCGAGTAGCTACATAATAATGATAGCTTCAATTATTCCACACGGGTATTTGATTCCAAATTAGGCAAATAAACGCCTAAAAATCGTATAATACAATATAATGCTTATATATAAATATCGTTATTACACTTTGACACGAAAAAAAAAACAAAATTTTTGTGTCTCACGAATACTCGGAAATATATAGGTATTTGGTAGGGCAGGGTTATCTAACGTTAACTCTAAGCGCGTAACGCAATCCGACCCTGTAGTAACCTTTAGCTCGCGGCGATCGCATTTAAAAATAAAAGTAGCGGCGTTAATAACGTATTTTTACTGCGTTGCGGTCCGCGGCTACCGCGGAGCGACGGCCGGCCCCCGCCCGCCCCTCCGCACCGCTACCTTTTGTAATTAATAGTCCGATTTAGGGGCTGTCCAATACCCTTTACCGCTTTATCTTCCCATTGTAAGTGCCGTATCCAACATTGGAACAATAAAACAGATAATGTTAATGCCGATGTATATCTATTTGTATCGTTAACAAAAAAATTAGTATTACAATGAATATATGAAATATTAGATCACAAAGTAACATTATAATAAAATGTCACACAAAAAACAATTTGACTATTGACCGGGCGCGCGTGGGCGCTAAGATATGTGGTGACAAAAAGCGACTGACAGATATATTATACTGTGGCAAGATCTTACGTTCTCTGTGGACATGTTGGCGGTTTTTTGCGTCGCGTGTCAGAATGAAAAAAAAAATGACATCCGTAATGGAGAAAATGTTATCTTTCTTATCTTGAAAACGAGATGTAATATTAATGATGTTTCATTTTGTGTCTTGTTCTATATTTATTTTTATCAATCTAATAGTGAGTTGAGTCTAATAGTGACTGACTACTGTCAGTACGTATGTCCTACTGGATTTACGTACGCCCTTTGTAACCCAACTTTGGCTCTAACAATGTCCCATTACTTTAAAACTAGATACTCAGCCATAGTGTCGTATAGAGCACTTCTTTTCTGCATCCCAATAGGACGCTATTGTGGTTGTAACAGGATTAGAACGACAGAAAACTACAGAGAGTGGCAAGCAAGTGGTGGCGTTCAGTGACGGCTGAATGTAAGCTTAAAATAGACATCTTATTACGTAATGATAATCGTTTTACATAATATTTTAACAGTATTTTAACATTGGTTAACATTCATCATCATTTTATGTTGGCCAACACATTAATTTGCTCTGATTACATCACATTAGGATCCCTGAGTGATTAGTGTTCAGATCATTATATTTGGGGTAAGCACAAGTATTATATAATTAATTGCTAGCGATTGTAGAACCTGCCTTACGTCAAATATACGTAGGAATGTCATAAAATATCATTCAATGTCAATGAAGTAGCGATAGCCTAGCAGTTTAGATTACAGCCTCTCACTGTAAGCGTCTAGGGTTCAACCATGGGCAAGGACTTACGTCTTTACAAAGTTACGTGCGTGCGTGAATGAAAATATCGTGAGGTAATTTACACACTTTAGAATTCTGTATATGCTTCCTATGATGTATTAACTCACAGTTGGCCGGCATGTCATACTTAACCCGTTTCATGCTGAGAAGAGACGCGTAACCAAAAATGAACGATGAAAGGGTTAGGTAATAAATGTCATTAAGTGTAAACAAAAAGCCAAATTATCTCGCCTGCATCATGGTGACCCTTTTGAAATTAATCCGCCATTTTTTGCCCGATCTACTTCACCTCTAGCGACTCGACCGAGGTCACAGATGTCGTTTCAAACTCAATAACAGGCAAAAACGATCTCATAATATCTAATTATCTTCGTTGACACTTGAATTTCGCTTACTCACTAATGTATGCGAATAACTTTTTGCTTTTTATCTATTCGGTTGTTACTATGACGCACGAATTGGTAATATTTTTTGCTTCGGAACAAAATGATTGAATTTATTTTATTGCATTTTTTTTCGATTATAACATATCACTAATATGCACCTAAAGACACAATACGAGTAGGTAGGTATATCAATACTCGTAAATGTTAAAAATTCTCATGAAAAAAGTTCCAAATGAAAAAATAACAATTAATCAGTAATTTTCTTCTAAGTCAGAGCTGAAAAATCATAAATTCTCTTGTACAGTATAATATTGCACGTTTTAATCAACTCCGCGCTTTTATCAAATCATGAAACATTTACAAATAAATTACATTAATATCATTTGACAGTAAAAGGAATGCTTCAAAAACGGCTATATTCGTTTTATAGAGTACAAATTTAATACAGATTTAATATTTATAATTTTTAACAATATGTACATATATTAGATTTATTACTACTAAAATATTTATTTATTCAATTGACATATCACATTCGATCGCAGCAATGAAGTCCGCCATTAATACGATTGTACTACCTGTTGCAATATTACGAGAACACGTTGTAAGGAAGAGCTTTAATTAGAGCGACACGCCGCATTCAGAGTTAGCATAAATCAATAGACTGGTTTGGAACGAGCGATATCAATCAACGGCAACCCAGTTTAGGTATGCATTGACAACCCACACCTACAAATAATAATTAGACGATGTCGACTCATAATGTCAAATGTCGCACAAATGTCAGGACGGTAAAAAGTCAGCGCTTATGAGCGCATACCCGCTCGGGCCGCTTCCGCGCTTTTTGCCTATTCCAGTTTCTCTGCGACACTGCTTTTTCAATTAATCTAGCCTTATAAGCTACTAGTGCTTGCGCGTTGAGCTCACTTCGATCTTTGCGACTGCATTTCCAAGATGTCAATAAAAAAATTGATGACATATTTATATTGGTTATAAAAAACGTAATACGCGACTAAATCTGTATATTAATAACCTTTAATGGATTTTGAGATCGTTATGTTATCTTAATAGATGTAAATAATTTGTTGCCGAACGCATATAAATTGGAACATTATTGTATTAAATAAATAAAGCTGCAGTAAATAATGGAGAATGATCCAGTTGTACTTGTCTATGCATGATAAGAATAATGAGAAACGGAGTTATGATGCGTTCATACCCCAGGTGGAGCTGACGGAGTTTTATCGCTTCAAATAAAGGTCCATTACAAAAATATTACTGGAACGTGCGCTTACGGCGGCGTCCGAGCAGGAAGTGACACTGAGCGGGGCGCACGTCGATTTCTCTTGCGCGCGCGCAAGCGATAAATAACTGCGGGTAGTTCTAATTCCACGCGCCATATTTACGCGTTGGGTCGCGACAGCGCGTGGGCGGCCCGCGACACCGCAGAGTAATCAAAACGCAGTTGCAACAAGATATCGGTTACAGTAAAGTTGACCCTTATACTAGCCATCTAAGGCGTGTACCGGCCTGGCTTAACAAGTGTCGATACTAGATTTATGGCTTTACTTAGTCAATAAGAATTCGAATGATAATGTGTGAGACGCTTATATGGGAAACACGACGCTATGTTTTCGTACATGAGAACATTTAGTAAGAAATCAATGTTCCGCTGTATTAAAACATTGTTTGTTGTTATCTCAAGCGAATGCATGACAATGGCGACTGATATTGTTTTTTTTTTTATTGAGCTCGAATGTGATAAAAAAATTGAGGTATTAACAAACTCGCAGACAGCGTATGACACGAGATTAATATAGGATAGTAACAATCAATATCAATTGTTCTGAATACTAAGCCATGCTTTGTATCCTCACTCCGTCTTTTCGGAATTTATCTAATGGACAGAACTGGCCATTGTAGAATCAAGTGCTAAAGTATGATCGAATCATGGGAGAGATCATTTCGTGTAACTAGACTTTCGCTTTATGCGCGGAGGACAGATAATAATCGCGCGAAATAAATACTGCGATTTGAAATTCGAGGTGTCCGACGGGTTCCGTAACGGCAAGTTATGGTCTCTGGTTATTGAGACGCAATAGCGGACTTCTCGCTGATCCCGAAGATAGCTTGGATGATATTTTATGAGGCTCCCGAGATCTTTACCTGGTAAGCTAAGTATTTGGATATTAAGGTATTTATACGTACGGTTACTCTAACAGTATAGAAAACATATATGTATATTGATAGTGGTCATATAAATGGGGATCCATTAGATCCCTGATCTCCATTCAACAAATTGTAATTTGTACTTAATCCACTCCAAGCCAATATTGTCTTCGTGTACCTGGTTTCGTCATTTTATAAATTCCATCGTTTTATGGAATAAAAGTTCCACAACAAATGTTTTTGAACAAAATTTCATAGTCGCAATTCTGATCTTAATAAATTTTAACGGTTACCCCTTTCATCTAAATGAGTTGTAACATATCGTCTACAAGTCCCAATACTGTAATTTAGGCTACACTCGTGTATGTAACACTCCAAGCACTACCGAGCGAGGCGTGGGCGTGTGACATACGGATTTATTGCACGACCTCTCCTCAATGAAACAGACATAAAGGACTTTAAGTGTAACATTTCAAATTGAACTGCCGGGTGCTATATTAGCCGTGTTGATTTATAGAACGAAAATGAGCGTGAAAAGGGCACGAGAATGAATTTTATAACGATTTCTTTTTGTTACTTTGTCTTACGTTATGAAACGATTGTCTTTAAAGTTGCTTTAACTTCATTATACATTACTGGTACATTTGCATTATTTCTAATCGATTTAATGTAGATAATGAATATTTTCAATGTATACAAGTTTTCGACGATTCCAATAAGTGTAACCAGAAAAAGAGCTCTGTTGGAATTAATCAAAATTTTATTTAACAGTTTTTTCTGGATTCTTTTAAAACTAATAGTACTTAGAGGCAAAGGTATTTTATACTTCCAGCCTAAAATAACTTGTGAAGGTTTAACTTAACTTAACATTTGATATCGGAATCGTTGTCAAATGTTAAGTTAACTTAATACCTATATGATATCGGATATACTTTTAGCACTTTCCCGATGTCTTTATTTCAATGTAAATAAATGTATTAAATGTATTAAAAGTATTTTTGGATAAATCAATTTTATAGCAGCATAGTTTAGACGGTGAAAGGTAAACCCAGATAATATCAGCTTTCGTTCGAACCGTTGTTTATGTTGTTATTATGAAGATTTGCTTCGTTAGCATAATAATGCATTCAGTATTATGGCGGTTTCATCTATTATTGCTATTTAGAATTGAATTATGAATTTTCGGTCAACGTTTTGCATGCATTGCGATCTGGACTTGTTCACATCCGGCTCGGTAAAGGTATGTAAATATTCACAATCCTTACGGTGATAGATGATATAGATATTAGTAGCATCGAAGGAATTGAGAATATACGCTTGGAAATGCAGCTGTTTTAACGCTGCTATTGAAACCTATCAATATAAACAGGTGCCGTATTAACAATTAAAACAAATATAAATTTATTCCTTGCATAATGAAATATTCCAAATCATTCAAAATTGTAACCGTTACATATTAATTTGAAATTAAATACGTAGAGAACAGGATTTCGAAAAATGCGATTAGTATACTCGCGACATCAGGTTGAAGTTTATCTAGCTGTACAATACAAATACTGGCAGAACGCTATATAGCGACCATCATCAACAATGGCTCGTAGGCGAACTGGATCGCGCCGGGCCTGCACGTCGCGGCACTCTGGAACCTAGACCGATTAATTGCTTCTTAAATTGTTATAAATATCTATTTCAGTACCATACTTTATGTATCTGATTCTACTATCTCGACCAAATAGATCAGACACAGGCTGATGGTGAAGTCAAGAACCAACGAAACCGGCGTGTGTGCGAGTGATGAATGTAGCTGAAGCATGTCAGCTTCGTAAAGACAGATGTTTGGTACTCGGTATATTATGCCTATTCCATTAGGTGGCTGACGCGATGGTGTAATAATAATGTTAACACACATACTCACTAAGGAAACAATTACAAAGTCACCCGCTCATGATTTACAGTCGACCTCATCCTGCACTTTGATACGAGCACAACACAAATAAATTAATCTCTAATTGGCCCGATCCTATCTCTCGTTTCATAAGCACCATCAAAATGTCGTCCAGATATAAAAATGTCACTGCCACTGACATTTCGGATCTTAATCCGTACAACGGCGACGGGAAAGTGATCGGCTTTGACGTAGAAGCCTTTCGGTTAAGCTGGACGCCTGGTACAGCGGCTCCGTTGTGCGCTGGCTCCTAATAAATTGTTATGTGTTGAAACAAAACATTTTTATATCGTGGTTGCGGTGTATTTAAAATTTTCCTTATCAACATCATCATTTTCAACGTTTTTCACTCTCTTATTGTTTTTCTACTGGACACTGGCCTCATTTCAAAATTTTTGTTTTGTTTAATATAATATTAACATATCAATTCTAAATACCACGTCTACTTAAGGAGATGAAATAAACATTAAAATTAATAATCTCAATATGTAGCATAATTCACGTAATCACTACAATTCAGTTTCTGTCACATATGCTCTAGTGTGTAATACCCTTAACATTGAGTTGACCGTGTGAGATTTTTTGTCTCAATATATATAATGTTCGGTCACAATTTGTATATGACAGCAATTGTATACCTTTGTTTGTTTAATGTATATCTTGGTCTGCGACAAAAAAATAAAAAGCGACACTTTTTGTCCTTGCGGCTCGCAAAGTTCGATGTTAGATTATGTCACATTGAATGATAACTTATTTTCGTTTCGAGCGCTATGTAGTGAATTTGGCTTCCATGACTAGATACAGATCGATTTTATATTAAGAAATAATGAGTGCCACCTCTCGTTATCACTGCACCAATGAACAATCACAGATAAAATAAATATCTTTAAACACTAGGTACGCAATCGAAATTTGAACCAGCCTTTGTTTCTGTACTGCTTAATTGAATCCGTTTAACAAATGTTACATTCAATGCTCCCGCTGTAGCCGAATCAAGACTTGCAACAGTTGCGTTCGGTGATTACGACACGCATCAACGACGAGTCCAACAAACGAGTCGTCAACTACAAAAACATTCTCACGCTACTTATCTTACCTCACCTACTTATCTCAACAAAGAGTAATTGCTTGAAACAAACGAACTACATCTTACTGAGAATCGATACGGCATCTGTCATACGCGAACCGGTTGGAAGCAGATCACTCCATCCACATATAAATCATGCATCCGTCACAGCGATGGCTGATATCGACAGCCCATACATCAGAGGCGAATGACCTCGGATGCTCGATCATTGCAATATATGATGCTAACGCGCGACCTTTAGGTCCTCATCATCGTAGGCGGAGCTTCGCACAAAGCGTTCCATAGACTAGCGGTGCTATTACAATTTGCCATATTGTATTAACTACAATACGCTATTTTACCGTAATTCTTTCAAATTTGACGTTCTCTCTTAAGAGAGCTGAGGCAAGAAGTAATAATATCATTTAATATAACAGTAAACCCAATAAATTAATTCGATATTATATAAAGTCGTGTTTCTTTAAAATGGTACGTACGTTTTTTTTAATACGACTTAAAACTGTAACAAAAACATGACATAACGCTATATGTTCAGAGAGGGAACGTATGTTATTAACAATTATTCTATGATAAGAGATATTAGTACAAATAGAACGAATGAGCTCGAGTGGTGTTTGATCATTACCCATGCAAGCCGATGAGCTAAGCGACCTTTAGGTCCTCGTCAGTGTGGGCGGAACCCACCCTGGGCGTGACCTCACCTCGATTGAGTTTTGCATGCACCGTGTAAATTAAATTAGCTTACTGAATACCGACATCACAAACGTTTGATTAGACGATTGATTGGTGAGGTGTGCTTTTAATGAATGTGTCGATTTTATACTAACGATATATGTTATTAGCAAAAAAATTACGAGTATTATTATTACTCTGGTCTTAACTTAATAGTTTCGATACATTTATTTATTGCACTTGATTAAATTATATTCGGCATATGAATATCATTAACTTTCAAAAATAACAAAAGGCAAATAATCTTATTTAGTGAGCATAAAAATGATAAAATATCATCTATGGAATGTGTAAAACTTGGAGCTGGGCGCGTCGTAAGCCGACTAATCCCGGCCGCGTGGGCAGAATAATGAAGACATTTGTCGTGGCGGCGCACGCGCATCTACATGTGTTATCCGCCGCATATCGCTTTAAACTCCACTACTACATCACATTACAATGTTTTTAGGCGACTCATTTAATTGCTTTTATACTAATTATTTAGATAGTGTCTAGTTCATGAGTAGTATAGGGCTCAGTAGTGAGCCTTGAGTGAGGCCTACGAAGTCATTTCGACTCAGGATAATATGAATATTAATGTTTAATGAATTTATACAAAATACATGAGAAATACGTAATAGTAAACGCTTCAGAAGTTCAGTCATATCGACATCAAAAACGTATCAAATGAACAGACAGTTACTTTTGTACTACTAATATTAAGCATATATCTTATAGCTGACATCAAAGAAACATGTTTTTACATCTGACGAATACATAGAAATCTCTTGTCCATTGGTATATGTTTCTGAAATGAAGTAGGAGATAAGGTTTCCTTGAAATTGTATGCAGATTTGCAATAGCTGCAATGACAAGTTTAAAATACGTCATCGTTACATCAAGATCACAAGTTTACTAAACAATTACTTCGTCCAACGCTCGTTATTGTTATGATATCAGCACACTATCGCTGGCTCATCCGCCTCGTGTTGTGGCACAGCACACGCTCGCGCTGTTTGTTATTTTGTTATGCTACATTCGCTAACTTGTTTTGGCATTTCGCTCATCTGACCGCAGACGAATTATGTCAATAGTATACAGTAGCTCAAACATCGATGTTTACAAAGAGGTAACGTACACGGAATGTATGGAAGTTGAAATATACGAGTAAAGGAACCGGTATCTTATTAGACACTTGGTGACACCAAATCGTACCTTAATAGTAATAGAATTCAGCTGACGACGAAAGCAAATAATTCCAAATTAAGTTCAGCTTTCCAAAAAAGCGATAGTTACTTAAACATTTTGTAAAATGAATACAGTGTACTACACTAAAATTACCTTTTTATTTATCGTATTTTTAATAAATAGTCACATATCTGACACCCTTGATAATAGCCGCGAAATTATAATTCCTCAATAAATGTTTTAATTCAAATAGATCATTCAAAACGTTTTCTGTTCGTGTAATCGCTTAGTAATTGCACTCAATGTTAACAACAAAATAATAAAGCTCGCATAAACCCCATCGTGTCTATCTAAACAATGGACTAAGTAGGAATACTTTTCCATGAAATGGTTAGAACGGGTGCTATAATCGCTGGGAATGCCATACTTTATGCAAAATCAGAGACTAATAATACATATATTCATACAAACAAATTGGTTACCAAATTATTAGACGTTTCATGTCTATCTACCATATTTATAATGTTATCAGATAAAGTGGGACAAAAAATATATTAGCTAAAACGTTGTCATACTTTAAAAATTATGTACGTTATTATTAAATAATATCTCTCTGACAGAATATTTTTGGTTCATAATTAGTTTTATTTACAAGCTGCAAGCTACAATGGTCTCAAGTTTTTCTTTCAATATAAAACCGAGGCAGTTGGTACTAAAAAATCACTAGTGGCTAATTTCTAGTAAAACGAAAGTCGAAGATAATTATAATAAAGAAATTGAATGACTTACACTTTTTCATATTGCGGTATGGAGGACTAAAAATAAAATAACACGTCCTTATTATATTAACACTAGCATAAATAAGATTCTATTTATCTTGCGGCCGTAAATGTTTTGACATTTAACGCTGATTTCCGGCCGGAAGACATATTTGGTCTGCACTCGAGATTGGATTGCAGCGTAGGTGTAAATACCCCTGGATTACAAATTGATATCGTCATAATCTGCGCGGTCCTGGTCAGAATGCTAACAAAAAAATATATATTAAATGAGTGTTGTACTTAAATGTAAAGAGACTAACAAACATAACCTCAAAAATATTTGTTTAAGGACTCGAGTAATACGAAATGACACTGTAATGCGAAAGCAATGAAATATGGCGTGGAAGCCATCTCTAGTACAGCTGAAGATTAAAATCATAATAAGATATAAATCAATTGCACATATAAACATACAGGAGTAACATAAATTATCATAATGTAAAGTCCTGATCCCTAACACTGATATGGTCATCTTAGCTCGGCTTAAGTTAAGTCCTCAGGCATCCCGCAATAAGGGTGTAACCTTAGTACTAATTTATGGCACAAGGTTATTGAATACGCGTGTAGACTATAATGGGTAATGGACGATGCACAATGGTACACTTTGCTGTATCCGACTTGAGCCTTTAAGTATTTTATGTTTCTTCTGTTTTGACAGTACTTAGATTATAAGATTCGTTATATATTTACGTGCCGAAGAATTTCAATATATAATGTGAATAGCAGTATTCATATGATCAGTTCTTATAGACATTGTTCAATGAGCAGGTTTGATTCATTCTAATAAACTTTGGCTTGCCTAAAGGTTAAGGGTATGTTTGTTAAAATGTTTAGGTAGTACTTGAGATTATTAAAAAAAAAATATTGCTGCATTGATTTAATTTGCCTAACATGTGTGTGCATATTAATTCCGTTTTATAAACGTATACTATTTTTACACTGGACCATGACTGAATAACGAAACGGAAAGTAATCAAATAAGATATTATTCCTAGAAGCTAGAACAGAGAAAAGTAATATGAATCCTTGCTTTTGAACCGACTTTAAAAAAAGGAGGAGATTTTCAATTCGACTGTATTTTTTTTTTCATTTAAACTGTTCAGGAATGACTTTATACAACGTATCATGTTTACGGAAGCCGACTATGATATAAGTCACTTTCGAAAATGTTATACTTTAATTGACATTTTTCGCCTAAAATCGAAATCAAGGAAACTTCCGCAAAAGACCAACGTTCTGTTTGCGATACTTCGATGAGAAATAAATCATATTCCAATTTTCGAGAAGTGAAGGGATCCCGTCAACTTCGTCGCGGACTCGCGGATGCTTTTCCGAAAAGATCACCAGCAATTAATTTGAGTACATTGACAGGTTACAACGGTAAATTATTCCTGCGCCTTCGTGATTTGTCCATGTATTTTAAAATATAACTTACCTTCTTAACGACATAAATCTTCTTGAATTTTATTCGTCCACGATCATACTGATCGTACAATTAGGACTGCCTTTAACGATGCGTGACATTTACGAAATATATCTTACATACGTCAATGACAAATGTAAGAACTTCAATGTTGAAAAAGACCATGCAGGTCACATGATTCTATTCATCTATCAAGTTTTTGAAATAAACATTCAGTCGTCTAACATATTATTGCCGAAAATAAGCTTTATGCCAGTGAAATAAATTTGTTCTAAATTCAAACACTAAACACGAAAAACAAATATATTTTTTAAAATCAAATACTGTATGGATTCTGTTTTCCTATACTTTTATCTACTGTAATATGTGTAAAGCCAATTACCAATTATTCACTTTTCATATCTTTCAAGTGTTTCCATACACCATTATGTTTATATCTCAAACGAATTCAACGCTACGTCCTGTGTGATAACTTAGCTTTATTTGAATTACAGTTATTCCGTGCTCGGATCCAGACACTCAGAAGTACGGTAGCATAATGTATACGGTATGAAAATGTTTATTTAAGCACCTTGGCCTATATTCTAAGTGGTTCATACATGTTGCATAATCGGAAAACAACCACCAGTTATCATAAAATACCTCCGCATTGGTGCGTACTTTGTATTTAAATTGTAACGGCAAATGATAAAGTGAAAACTGGTTCACCTTTTAAAGATTAGCGTTGTATTACATACGTTTCCTAATCAAATAAATTAATTGCATTGAAACTTGTGGAATTGTTTCAATATTAACCAACCATTAAGTGGTAAGAGAAAATCGCCATGTTGAGAAATACGCTCTGAAAAGCACGGATATGAAGAATAAACATCATTAAAACAGTAAAAACATTTTTTATTTATTAACTGTGAGAGAGTCCCCCGTATGTTGGAAACAACATCGATATAATTTCCTCAAATCGCTGACCATCGTATAATAATCTCATTTCATCGCTAACTTTGTCGATACTTATAAAATCTCGTGCAAGCAATTTTTGTTTTGATGCTCTACTTAATATTCATTTAATTATACTTACGTGTTGATGTACGAGTACAAGAACTGGAACGACCGCATCGGTCTCATTCGAAAGTTGTCAGGGTCCAACCCTTCAACTGACCAAAATAAAACAAAAAGTTAATCTGTTCTGAACTATCACGAGCGGGGTCGACGACCGGTTGACATTTGACATGCGAATGTCAAGGTGCGCGCCGCCTCTAAAAATGACGGTAATACTGACCAGTATTGATGGATTGCATACAGCCCTGTTGATGCAATTTCAACCCAAGGAGTAAGTTTTAGCGGTTTGAACAAATTCCTCTAATAGTATATAAGATTGTTTATAAGTAGTACCTAAATATAACTACAAAAAAATATATATAATTACCTACCTATCAAAAGTCACGGCACGAGTTTTATAATGAACTATTAGGTACACTCATTTATAACTGCAAATATTAGTAACTAATAATGAAATAATGCGTTAAAATTACAAAAAATATATAGTTTTTGTTATGATATCATTAAAGTTGAACATTGATTAACACATATAAATAAATAAATAAATAAATAAATAATACAAAGCTTTCAAAGCTCTTCACAGCATGATATGTACTTATGTACGTACGTGTACAGAATAAAAAGCGACCGGGATCAAAAGGCGTATTACGTAGACCTTGACTCAAATGTCAGTGGAATACTTCCGCGTTACGAATAAGTACTCGTATTATTGTCACCTGGAATAAACAAAAACAAGAACAACCGTTGAAAATGTCGCCAGCAAATTCGGTTCCATTTTCAAACTTACTTTTTTTTTGCATTCGCGGTCACTGTTTTTTTTTATTTATAAGCAGTCATGTCAATTGTTTTGTTTTATTATTTTGTAATTATAGTTGTATAATGTAACGTTTTGTACTGTATAAACGTATATTTCTAGTACAATCTGCATATTAAATATGTATATATTTTATAACGAGTCGCTGTTTTCTTCTAGCTTCTGTTCGAGTTCGGAAATTTGAATTTATTTATATTCGAAGGAATCAGTGTAAGAAACACCAAGATTATTCAGACATCAAATTCTAAATTTTAGCTCGTTGGATTTTTGCTGTTTTCACTATTAGATATACTAGGTAGATACTAAATAACTATTGGACGTGATATATTATATTTTTTTTTGGATGGTGCCTAGAGGCTAACATATAATGTGACTATTATGTAAATGATTTATTATTTCCGTTATATAATTTAATAGTTATAAGGTACCTGTACATGCAATTATGTAGTCTGTACAAGATCACAGAATGATTAGCCTTGTTAACCTTGTTTTCCTAGTTACCTTTGACATTTTCCTTATTTCATCTGTTGAGTTAATTATAGGTGTTTACGAGGAACTTTAATAAAATTGTTTCATATCAATAATATCGCCGCTTGTAACATTATTTTAAATTAAGATATTCAAATAAGAGAAAGCTCTGTAAATTGGTTACTCTTTGCGGACAAAACAAAGCTGAACAATAGATCAGAGCTCGATATAATTTTCTTTCAAACTTGTTCATATTTTTATGGCTTGGCTTAATCATTAAATATTCCCTTCATGTCTAACCAAAGTATTTCATAAGTATACCATCGACGGAAATATTTTAGATACTGTATGTTTTATCTCGCTTTCTTTTAGCGAATATAGTAGAGACAGAGACATTCCGTTTAAATAATAAAATATGGCTACTATTATCAATCAAGTTACCTTTATACAATACCTAGGCTTAATAAAAGTAGACGACAGAAATTATTCTAAATTATTATTATTTATAACACCATTTGGTCGTTACATAATAAAATTCTAATATAACTTCATGTGAGCAGGAAAAAGAAATATTTGCAATAATATATTTATACACAAATATCGTTACTGGCGAATCGTTAAAAAACGAAAAAAAAATCAAAATATGTATTTTATAAACAAGGAAAGAGCTAAAGAGCAAAGTTGAGTCACAAACGCGGATTTGTAACAAATATGTAGAGTTCGAATTTCGATTTCCATTTCTAAATCCTACACGAGTCGTTTATGGAACATTTGACCGCGTGCTGAACACCACGTGGGCGATCAGGGCTGCCACCAAAGCTTTCTGTAGTCCTGTATGTAAAAAAATTTAAATTGACAATAAAAAAAGTTTAAATGTTTTGCAACTATCTCTCAGCACACAGTTTTTCAACTATCTTGCAGCTCAGTTCGGAGAGACAGTCAAATTGTGAAACCAAAAAAATACGTCAACATTATGCTGATATAAAACAAAACGTTATACTAACAGCAATTTTGTAAGTATGCACCATAAAATACATATAATCCCATGACTGAATCAACAACACTTTCCAACAAAGGGAATCGTAAAACCGTTCATATAATGATAAAAAAAGTGAAATATAAAATTGGAAAATAACATATTGCATTAAATATATCCCCCGTACCACTATCTTACCTCCTCATAAGCTTCCACAAATGAGGGTCATCGCCCACAGTGTTCCTTTTGCCGCATTGAGCTTCTGCGTGCAGCGTCTGACATATCGTCAGTCCACAACACTGTAATTTAGGGTTGGTAAACAGAATATGTCAAGAAACTGTCAGCCCTATTGTGACATTTGCCGTTTGCCCCGACCGCAGCGTCACTGGGTGAATCACATGTTGTTTTCCGGCGACACTGCCTCTTCATTGGCTAATGACGCTAGCCATTGCCTTTTGTTACCCACTATGGCATGTCAAATAATCACCCACCACTTATCCATCCTAAATCAGACCATAAACTATAGGCAAATTATTTGAATTTGGAACAGGCCATATTTTATTTTTAATCATACAATAAATCTCTAAAAATTGTAACTGCCAGATACACATTTTTATTAATTGTACGTTAAGAACAAAAACGATCTTATGATATTTCATAAAAATTGCTAAGAATTATAGCTAACTCTTTCCTCCTTACTTCGGTCCCATATGTTAAAAAGCGACAAAGCACGTAAGCGATAAACGCTACTATTAAGATTTTATGAATAAGAGCAGCGAAGGCTACTGAATAAAACCAGTCATTTACCTACGTAAGAAGATGCGCACATGTGGGCCGCGACATTTGCCCCGCGCGACCGCCAGATGACGTCAGCGAGTAAATGCGAGAATCCTTAGCGAAGCCTCCGCTCCACTTGGTACTTCTTGTGGAAACGCCAAGTATGTGATGAACCAATAACTTTCACATCCTGCACTAACGATACAATTTCCGGTCTTTAATATTTTTCATTGCCTACATTGACATCGGAAGACAAAATAATTTGCTCAAAGCTTTTATTGCGTACAGAAAATTGAAAATTAAATACTAAACACTCAATTACGAGTACTTACATATGATTTTGTCAAAAACTGTATAACGCAAATTTTAAGTCTCTAATTAGATCGATATACTTTAATTGGAAAAAATGAATTTTCTCTTCAAAGCACTGTTAGATAAGAATTTTCTCTGTGCACGAGTGTGATATGGCGGTATCGGTGGCTGTTAAAGCGAATCGTTTAGAATTGCAGCCGGCACGTGGGCCGCGACATTTGCCCCGCGCGCATGACGTCAATGCGTGAATCAGCTGCACATTTACAACCTATTTCTTGGGCGAGTTTAATTTATAATCGTCTAGTATTGCACATGGACACCCTTTTTAAGACACGTCTATTTAAAGAGTCCATAAATAGACGTCTATTTAACGGTCTGCTTTGTTAATGTATTTTGACATGTCTGGTAGAAAATCGCTTAAAACATAGCAACTGTATGAACTTTTAAATAAATATTACGAATAAGTAACATTAAATTCGCCCTTTGTTAGATACGTTTGGAACTATAGCAAAAACGATAGATAAATCCTGTATTATTCTATCCGTAGCTACTAACTGTTCCAAGCACACACGCAAACAAACACACACACACAAACATTTCAAAGAAACTAAAAGAGATTTCAGACAATTGTCACAAACCCTTTAAGAATGTAACCGTCCGGTTAAATCTCACTTGGATTTTAGCGAAGACTCTACATCGCTCGTTTGTCTAAGCCACGTCTATTTATCATAGTAAAATAACATTTAGAGCGGTGCAACGCCATGTCCACTATTGTTCGTGTCCGTCGAAATAATCCTCTGGGGTGTAAAGCGAGCCACATGAAGCCGGGCTCGGCCGTGCGTAGGCGCGGGTCAGACCCGCTGGGGCTAAATGACGAACGTTAACTAATGTCTATGTGACAATCCTGGATATACCATGTGTTTTATATGTTAACTAGCTTTTGCTCTAGACTTCGTCCGCGTGGAATAGTGACGTTGGGCAGCATTTTAATTTTCTAGGATACTTTGAAAAATTTAATAAAGGATTTTTTATCTTTCATAACAAATTTTTTTTTTCTTATAAAGTATCCTATGTTATTATACATATAAACCTTCCTTTTGAATCACTCTATCGATTTAAAAAAATCGCGTCAAAAGCTGTTGGGTAGTTTTAAAAATCTAAACATGCATATGGACAGACAGCGGAAATCAACTTTGTTTTATACTATGTAGTGATTAAAAGAAAAATAATTTAATAAAAAATGACGTTGCTATTCCTATTAAATAATATGTTGGGTTTATCCATAATGAATATTGTAAAACAAAATATTTTTAAAATCAATCCAAAATTTTGTCCGAATATAGCAGAAACTATCCCATTCGCAAGTATAACTTACAAAGCGAAAGCCTACATATTTAATCAGAGCCTTTGTCGATTCTGATTTTATGGGAGATATAGCCATTATAATCGCTATATTTCAATAATTAAAACATTTATTAAACGATTAAAAATTAATTATTGCCGCCATAATGTTATTGTGTTATTGTACACATTATCCCGGTGACAATAAACGAGTATCGTTTATGGGTATTTAAATTGAAAACCGCCGTTCGGCTTTCACATCATTATCGTTAAACTTTCGCGATGAATGTGTAAAATAAACTTGTAACATTTATAATTGTTTTAAATAAATTGTAAAGTACTCTTTCTCTATGGTTTTTGCAATTATGCCAATGTATACAAAAACGCCATAATAAAAATTGCCTGAAGTTAAAAATTGTCACTTGGCCAATTAGACCATATTGTAATTTATGTTGTCCTGGCCAGTAATAAGTATTCAAATTTCGAATACCACATTAAAATTATGAATAGATTTTCATTTGTTTATTTTTGTTGGCGGAAACCATTCTTAATTTGTTTTCTGTGCGATGTAGAAGTCACACAGCTTACTAAAAGTGCAATTTATTTAAAAACATTCTGAAGAAATGTTTGTTTTTGTTGTTTAGGTATTTGTTTAGGATACAGTGCTCGACTTTAAGTAGTTTTTGGGATTGAAACACTGCATTTGAGTCTTACAAGACGATGGTATGCTGAATTTTTCCTAGTAACTTTTTTCTCTCAGTGAGATGGTACTTGGACTAATTTATGTATATATTGGTTTCCAATTGCTATAATATAAAAAGCTTTTATACTGTTACAATAAACATACATTAAATTGACAATTAGACGTCTGTTGTCTGAATTAAAGCCAATAAACCTGACTTCCTGACACTATTTCCTATATTTTTATGGTTTTAAGCACAGAAATTAGCATTTTATTATATGCGTAATAATAATTACGACACCTTGAGTATTATTGTTTATTACTAATCAAATGACAGGTCAAAATACGCATTCGAAATCGTTACTATGTTATTAAAAATGTGTGAAAATTCACACCTTGTCACTTTTATTTCGCAGGAAGGAAGGGGAGTGTCATCATAAAAAAATTTCGTTTTATAACATTATCCTACATTTATTACAAATTCGATACATATCAAAACTCACGCGAACATTGGTTTGAATAAATTTTTATCGGCTTAAAAATTAAAATCATTAGCATGCTCCACCCTTTTTACCGTTTTTCTCACAATGTGCACGTTTAAAGGCCTAGTCATTTTCCCTGGTTGAGGTTTACTTACTTTACACAACTTAGACAACATTATGACAAACTCTCGTTGGTCTGCCGATCAGGAGGTCCTGGGTTCAAATCCCGGGTTGGGTACTGCTGGATTTTTCTAATTTAGAATTTCTAGTAGCGACTCAGAGT